>BJFM01003325.1:11374-57942 GCA_016586285.1 Arothron firmamentum | reverse complement strand
GGGGGGGGGGGGGGGGGGGGGTGTTCTCTCACCTGGTCTTCAGTCAGAACGATCAGCCGGGTCACAATGATGTTCACAACATTTCCTAGGCTGGCATCACGGTAAAGTTTGGCAACCTGACCTCCAGAAAAGAAGAAAACACCCAAAGTCAGACAAATTGTGCGGCCTGCGGCAGCCTCCCAGCGCCAGCCTGACGGCGCTACCGTCAGATCAGCAGGATCAAACTTACAATATTCATCACGGACAGGATGTAGTGCTCGATGTCTTTGCGCCCGTGGTACCCGACCATCATTTTGTCGGCGACCACGAGCGTCTCCACGAAGCGCTCGCTGCTGACCGAGCGCCGCCGCCTGTGGCCGCCGCCCCACGGCTCGCTGCCATTCTTTGGCCCGGCGGACGGGTGGAGCGGCGACGGCGTGCTGAGCTGGCAAGGTGAGCTGCTTTTGATGAGGTCTGCGGACAAAGACGTGCCAGTTGAGTTTGAGTGGTGTGGCTGCACGTAGGCAGTCTGCCCCTGTGACCCTTCCAGCCGAAGCCTTGGCTTTATGACCCAGATGCTCTGGGAAGCAGCCATAAGATGGTGCAAGTTAAGGCACGCTAGCTTCCTGCCCATGACTGCCGTCGCTGTTTCTTACAAGGCTTTGGCCCAAATACCAAAATATCCACCTGGCTCTTTTTTCCGATTCCTTATATATTTGCAAGAGAGCGTTTGATGGATTTGGTCGTACTCAACAATCCGATTAAGGCCGTCAGCTCTATTAATAGGATTTGTGTGAGAGCCAAGTACTCTGAATGCACTGAAGGGCAGGGAGCGGGAGCGTGGCTTTTCCTCGCAGGTTGAAAGGTGTCCAGCCCAGGAGCAACTGCAGTGCACAAGAGGCCCGGTTATGTCTTCCAGAACATGGGCCTGGAACCAAACCAGCACTTCCTCTAAACTGCTATGTATAGTTCTTCCTCCACGTCAGTTCCACCCACACAAAGTCCAACCCAAATGGAAGTTCACCAACCTGAAATGCCACAGCTGAACTCCTGGCTGGGCTCTTGTGGCGAGGGAATGGCAGACATTTTATAAATAACATGTTGCTGTGCTTCTTCCAGGCTCCATTCACCGGAGGTGGTGGAGGACGTGTTCTTTAATGGCTCTATCAAATACTGGTCTTCCTCTGTGGTTATAACTCCGTGCTTGGAAGGGAAACAGGTCAGAGAAGAGGTTGCAAACAGTGAAAATGCATTCACGTTAAATCTTTTTAGGACTTAAATCCAGGGTGTACATGTGTTTTCCAGCATGTTGGAACACCAATGGTAGTTAGCCCGAACCTAAACGCTAACACTCTTGTTCAAGCCCATCACTCGCTAGAATCTTACACACTTGACTCCTGCTCTCTGCAAAACTGCAATCATTCAAACGTCCCAGGACAGAGTGGATCTACACATGCAAGTTGTTTTTTTTTTTTAAAGGTAGCATTTTAGGTGTTGAAGAACTTTTCCTTTTGTTGTTGAGGAAAGTCTCATCTGGATCTGATGTCATCGTGATGACATCACCGGGAGCAGGTCTGCATTTTTGCAGAAAACTGGTTTTGGCAAAGAGAACATAAATAAACATAAATAAACTTCAACGTGTTTTCTGTTTCATTTGTGACCATTTTTAAATCATTATCCCACTTGTAAATCTCCGAACTTGTGTGGTGACTATAACGTTCCCTCACGTAGCCTCCTCCACTAATGGAGTCGTGATTTAGCACGTCAAACACGTTAGTGACAAGACCAACATCACAGCATTGCTCCTAATCCTTCAGCACCCTCTGTGGAGCAAACATGGCCTGCAGAGCAACGCGCTGCTTTGGCTCAGGGAAATCTGCTCTGAAAGCAAGTATCAGCACCTCACACCGGCACACAGGCACACACTCCGACGCAGGGCTTTAATAACGTGTGATGTCGAGACCTGAAACTGTCCAGACTGCAGATTACATTAAAGCAAAGGCAGAGTTTTCTCCATTTTTGGTGTTGCTGGGAAAAAAAAAAAAAAAACAGCAAGCACCGATTCAATTTATGATTCCACGAGCAGGTCTGGCCAACACATTTGGCCTCAGGTTTTTGTCCACACAATTACAATTGCCAATAAGAAGCAGGGCTCTTTCTCTCATCTGAGAGGAATAACAGCTATATTAGTTATTAAAGCATTTTCCAATTTTCCTGATCAGCAAGAAGAGGCTGTACATTCAACAGACAGCAGGAGCCCGGGGGGGCTAAACGCTCAGACTGGAGCTTTTAAAAATTGGCCACCTCACTTATTGCACACAGATCACCCAGAGCATCACCTAACAAGCTGGCTGTGTGCGCCAGGTGGAAGGAGGCCAAGATTCTGCAATTGGTCTAATCCTCTGAAAGAGCGGCTGACATGAGAGCGGCGCGAACTGGGTTACATGTGCAACATTCACGGAGCGGGAATGAGCAGCCGCCGTCACGTAGCTTCGGCAACTTTCATGACCATATCTGTGGAAGACGCTCCCGCTTGAATGAGTCATGTTGAATCACAGGAGGATCGATGATTTCACCGCTGCGCTCGTCCTGTCCTAATATAGCGGTTGAAGTTGTCAGGTTGAGTGTGAAAGATCAGAAATGTGGTCTCTACTCACCAGACCTTTGCAGTTGCTGAGCGCCACCCTGGTCGTGCCGTGCTGATTCTGCAGGAATCCCACATAGTGACAGTTATCTACCGTGTTGTGACGCCACTCCAGCCCGTCTTTGCCCCAGTACTCCACTGTGAAATGTCTTGACACCAGTTGGGGGTTGAGCGTCAGGTTTAAGTGAAAGTGCTTCCCGTAGGCCGACAGGCTGTAGAACAGCCGGGGCTCGGGGGGGTGCAACGCGGGCGGTGGCCCGACAACAGGGTCCCCCGCTCCGCGTCTCCGTCGGCCCGGCCGGTGGTGCTTCACAGTGTAGCTCAGGAACTCTCCGTTCTCATCCACCCTCACCGGCACGGTCAGCTGGTAGTGCTGCAGGTAGGACAGGAGCTCCTCTTTGTTTGCAGGAGAAAGAGAGAAGGGGAGAAAAAGAGGAGGCAATGAGCGCACCACAGGGTCGCAGCACCGGGGTCAGAAATCTCCCCGAACACTCTTTCATACCTTGGGAGTTGTGTGAAAGTCTGTTGAGGCTCTGGAAGTCAGAAGCAGCCATCACCACCAGGCTCAGTGTCCAAGTCAGCGTCTTCCACAAAATTTCCATCCTTCAGGGGAAGCTGTGACATGAGGCGAGGGGTCGAGGGTGCTACAAACAGGTTAAAGGCGCACGGCAGCTCTGGTGCCACACCGTAACAGGTCCATGGTTTAGGTCCTTGGCTAGAATGCTGCGGTTGTGCTGGAGGGATCCTTCAGGTCTCAGATTTCTCCTGAAGGCAAGCACTTCCACATCTCACTGGCCTTGAGATTCATGTCAGCAACTCCGTGAAGACAGCGTAATCCATCTGACTGAGTCGCTCTCAGGTGTTGCTCCACACAGGAAGAACTAGACTGGAAACTTGTCCTGACTGATCCATCTGCATTCCTGCTGAGGGAAAGTGTGAAGGACATTTCAACCCATGGAATCATCTCACAATTTAGACACAGTTTGGTCAATTAGTCCAGTTTTGCTTGTTTGATTTTCCAGTTTGGAAGCAAGAATGTTACACATTTCACGCTTAGCAAAAAAATGTTGTGAAACCCTTAAAAAAAAAATCACATTCACAAACTGGAATTTTCCTCAAAATCCATGGATGGATGGAGATGGACGGAAAGGACGCGCGACCCTCATCACTGCGCCTTGAATCTCTCACGTCACCCTCCTCCCTTATTCAACTCGAACATGCCAATTAACGCCACAAAAAACACCACTAAGCAAACTGGCCGACCCCGGTTGGTTAATTACATGTGTGTCCACTCCAGCGACACAAGCGGCGCTCTGTGCCGCGATGACCGCGTCAAGAGGGGTCGGAACTGCGGTGACTGGTCAGCGTGATTTTTTAAAAATATTTTTATTTATTTATTTTTAATGCGACGCGCTTTGTGGCACCATGTGCGAACAATGTTTCCAAACACCCGTCAGCGAGTCCAGGTGATGGTTTGGTGGTGCGTTCAGGCTACACCAGAGTTGAGCACATGCCGCGTTTATCTGTTTTGGCTCTCTTACAGCCAAAGCAACTGCAAACTTTGCCGCTCTGAACCAGACGTGCACAAGTCCACCCGGATGACTGCCCCGGTACCTCAGATTTCCAAATAACACCACCTGACCTCGCGTTGAGGAGGTTTGGAGACAGTGCTCTCTGCAGACGTGGACCAGCAACACTGTGCAAATGCGCATCCAGAGCTAAAAGTTCACAAAAGTGGCAAACATCCCATTAAAAATCCTCAACCTTCTGCAAAAAAAGAAAAAAAAAAACTCCAAAAATGTGCGTTTTGAGCCACATTTTCCCTTTTCTTACAAACCGACTTGAAAGACATTGCCTGTGTGTTTTGCGGTGTTTGCACATAGTTACCATACTCATCTTCATCGCTAGCTCCGGTCCAAGTGTGCAGGGGGAGTTCAGGACAAAAGGCTTGTGCAGCTCTGAAGGTCCGCTGCCCTCCTCTTCTCATCTCCCCTCGGACTGTGCCATCCTCTGAGACTGCGTGAGCGCAGACACCGGCAGCAGCGGCGGGATCTCAGTCACCAAGGGAGGGAGAGAAAAAATCACTTTTTCATGGCTTTGGCTTCACTCCAGGAGAACAACCTATTTTCGACTTTGCAATCTAGACTTTCTGATCTTGCTATTGTGGCTCGGGGGTGCCTGAAGTTTGCTGATGTGACAGAGGCTGATCTGGCACCGGCGGACGTCTTCTCAGGAAAATAAGAAAAGTGCTTGCAGACACCAGCAAAAAGTTGTCTTGGAGCTGCTCCTTCTCACTACATTGCACAGACCGGGTCTGTCCCAGTCCCGGACAGCTTCAAATTGGCAGTTTTTTCAGAGGGGGAGGTGACGTCAGTGCAGATGTGCTTGTCTTCCATCAGCTGTGCGCATGTCTATCAGTGCTGCCCTGAAATAACACCGTAAACTTCAGCTCTGTCCTGAGGAGCTGGGGGTGCTTTTCATCATTTACCACAGTAAAGGTGACAAGAACCACATCATAAAAGCATTTACGCAGCCCGTAAAATATGTCATCATGATGAGTAAAAGTATATATTCTTCATTTAATCCTGTGAGTTTAAGTTTCAACTTGTTTCTTTTAGAACAGTAGTAGCGTCACTTAGTACCAGCCACAATAATTTCCTTTTGTATACTCCTTACTGCATTACATTTTACTTTAAACTGCATTGATGCATTGTTATTGATTGTTATTGTTAAAAGTGATGTTTACTCCATTAAATGCACTAATTCTCTTGATTTTGCATGAGGCAGAAGTAGGTCATATCTCACAAATTGGAAAAACAAACATTTTGTGGGTCAGAATCGGCTGTGGCGGCTTTATGAAGTATGCAATATGTATAATCTTCCATCAACCATTAAATATTTAACATACCAGATAGAAATGACTTTTTACTTTAAATGCATCATGTGTACATTGTTGAGTTGCATTCACTTCATCAAATACTTTTTTTGGGGGGGGGGGGCGTCTCGGCTGACCAATCAAATGATCAATAGAAGATATCGGCACTGAAACAGCTACAGCCCAGAACCACGTCTTTACCGCCCCCTTGTGGTGAGATGCGTCTGACTGGTTTGTTTTAACCACTTCCAACAAAGAGCTTCCGTTTTTGTTTGTAGATACATTTAATTTTTTAACTTTAAATTAATGAATTTTTAGTAGCTTGAATTATGTCAATGAGGAATTAAATTTTAGTGGCATGGGAACAATGAAAATAGAGTGAAGCATCATGACAGACAACTGATCCCAGAACTGCAAGCCAGATTCCACTTGCCTTCAGCTGTCGCTGAAAGTGGCAACAATTTTGATTTCAGTTTTTGTTCATCTTTTGTAAGCATTCTTTAATGACCTTATGCAAGACCGTTTATTAGTCTGGTTTAATCTTGTTGGTGTTTGTATATTAATTATTATTTTTATTTATGATGCTAAATTGTGGTTTTTGCAGATATTCATGGTATAAAAGTTTAAAGTGGCATATTAGAATGCTGGTCCTCAAGAATAAAAGTTCAGAGAATTAGTGTCGGCTCTGGTGGAAGTATTTCAGGGATCTGCTTGAGACTGGAGGCTAATGGCAACCGTGTGTCATTGCTGTAATTTAACCCGAGTCTATCTTTAGTCTTTAGGAAATTGAAAATTATGCCTACCCCGGACTCAGTTACAGCTGCTCATTATGTAGGAGCCCATATCATTACAGTCAGGTCATTTTTGTGCGTTCTCCCGCAAAGCCTGCGTCCGGTGCGGGAGATTTGCCGGAAACAGTGCCATCATGTGGCCAAATGAAGCACAGCACATGCGCGACATTAATTTAATGTTAGTGTATAGACCTGAAAATGAATGTGTCCCATCATGCAGCACTCATTGAGTCTATTTTACACAGTTTTGACAGAAATATACACCTACAATTTATGATGGATACATCCACCAAGGAAAGAGGCCCTTTGTAAACATATGTCATCAGTGCTCGCACCACATGCCACACTAACTCCATGCTATTACTGTAACCAAATTTCCAGAACACAATCAACCGGTTCAGCCCTATAATTCACTCAGCTCTCCTGCTGCCCTACAGTTACTGTAGATTAGCTACTGTAATTACCTGTAAAATGCTTCATCCTTTTAATTTTTTCTTGTCGGGGTCATGGGGGTCGCTGGAGTCTGTCCCGGCCTTTACAAGCTTGAATACAGCCTGGACACAAGATGGATGATATTATTATTATTAATATTATTACTAAAGTTAGCATAACCCTGAGGCTGTCCTATGGTTACCAATGATTTTATTTTGTTGTTTTTTTTAATTATTTTTCGAGTGTATTTTGAGGCTACAGGTTTATAGGCACCAACTGCCTGACACTGTTTGGAAAAGGTGTGCATGTCATCTGACTTTAAAGTTGCCGTTATTGATACCTCATGCATCATTTTCCACGAATGCTTACTGATTTGATTTAATTTAAGCTTGAAGTATGTCTTAGACGTGGTTAAGAGTCATGCTTAGGATACGTGTAAAGGTTTGAGTCAGACTTTTTCAAGCGATTGAAAGTAATAAATTCACAAACAATATCCTGGGAGTGTCACTGAATGCTGCCATGGAAACACCTGCTCACCACCTTTAGCATGCAGAACTGTTAAGTGATTAAGATGGCTGACGAGTTCCTAGAAACTGATCTCAGTAGGCAGGTATTGCACTACTATTATACAATCCAGTTATGACTTTAAGAAAATCATGGCCACATAAATAATCCTGAACTGATTCTATCTCCGAGAAACAAATTATGTCTGCAGACAGACAGAAACGTTTATCACTGAATAGTCAGGGGTGATAAAAGCAGGCAAAGATGGTGAACTGCATCATCACTCTAACACATTCCCCAATATTTCCAAAGAACTGAAGAACTTTCCTGAATCCAAACCATGCAGAATACAAATTCCTCTTTGTTCATGAACACATTCAGTCATATCATCACAACGTAATGATAAAAAAGTGTTGCTTGTTTCTTTAACACCATTTATATGGAGACTTCATATGATCCAGCTATGTTTACATGCTGTTTCCTCAGTTTTTTGAGATAATGTCGCAATAAAGCTCATTTTATAAATCTCTTTATCTGATACAGAATTTATGAACGCCGCGGCATTCTAGCCTGGCATGATTTCATAATAGTGGCCAGGTCGGTGAGGAAGCAGATCAGAATGACAAAATCTGCCATAAATGTATCAACCAAACAACGGTCACATTATTGATATGACTATGTCACTTGTTGTTGTCACAGGGAAGCGCAGAAACATTTCCCAAAGAGAAGCCACAGTAAAGCCCGGAAACTAAGCCTATAACATAAATCTGATTGTTTCATGTTCTAGGACGTTGATAAAAGTCATTTTAACTGTACGGGTTTGCATGTAATGATTTTTGAGAAGATAATTTAGAAAAAAGACATCTCAGAATGGTTTCTATATTTTTTTATTTAATACAATAACAACAAAAGTGGAACAATAAGCACGAATAAGATATTGCTGAGTGATTGCATTAAGCTAAAAACACAAGAATGCCAGAACACAACAGCAAGATGTTTACATTTTTACTTCTTTATGAACTTGTTAAATGTCAGCTTTCTGAGTAATCACATTTGACGTGCTGGAGATCCAAAAGGAAGTCACGACTTAACGTTAGCTTACAGTGCTTGTCCTGTGGCCTCTACACAGTCCACATACCTGAAGCAACTCTCTTGTGGACTAAATTAAACTCAGCGGAGTTTTCTGAACCTCAGAAAGCTGACGGGGATACAGAAGGACCTCTATTCATTTTGCTGAAAACCAGGACTGAATGTTTTTTCTTTTTCACCGGTTAAACACTTGACAGGGGTGCAGTTTCTGACATCGCTGCGATGGGACGCGTGAAGGGTGAAATTACTGGGTCATCTGGGTCTCCATGGCCTGTGCAGCCCACTCCGGAGCAGCCTGACGAATCTTTTCTAAAAGGTTGTTGACTTGGAAACAGAGAGACTGGATCTGTTTGTCCCATGTAGGAAGGGGTTCACGGGCTGACAGACATTGACAAAAAGACAGTTAATTATTAAGTAGCATATCAATCTCTTTTTTTGTAATGGCCATAATTAGCTGATAATGCTAATCTATAATAGAAATCACATTCATCTTGTAGCCGTAAACCCAGATGCAATCAATCTTATCCAGTGATTTGAACATATCTAAAGATGACAATATGACAGCTCCAAGGCCAAAATAATTCAATAAATCATTCTGGGTCAACATCAAACTTGAAAAATGAATATACCACTCAGTTACTCACTCTCAAAATGTACGATGCCATCTATCTGATCAATGAATCCATTCATACGTCCCTCTGTGATCATCTGTGATGCAATTTTCTCAGCCTGACAGAAAACAAAGGTAGATCCATAACTGTACAATGGACAAAATAACAATACCCAACTGACATTTAGGAGGTAAAACAACACAATTTATCAAAACACAGAAATTAATTGTTAGAGTTAAGAAAAATTTTAATCAACAGTCTAATTAAATAAATTTTGTGTCACTTTTGCAGGAGGGATTTCCAACAGTGCTCCAAGTTCTTCAAAAGTTATGTTGTTGTACAGTTTGCTAGCAGACAGCAGGTTGTGCTCGATCACAGCTCTGTCGAGGATGCTGGAGCCTGCAAGGGAGAAAACATTAAACATTCCAGGTATGATTCAATCTAAATTTCCAGCAAATTTTTCTGACTCACCATCAGCTGTGGTGGCTTTCTGGTGAGGCATCAGCATGGCTGCAAACTCCTGCAGCTGGTTGCCTCTGATAATGCGATCCAGGTACATCTTCTCCAAGATTCCATATGTGGCCAGCTGCTGACAGCGCTCATCCTTGAAGAGGGTGGCCAACATACGGGAACGCTGCTGGCCTGGAGCAAATCATCTTGGTATGAGACAAATCTCTACTTCACTGACACAACAGTTGTTTTACATCAACTTCCTCTCTTTTGAAACAAGGAGGCAATGATGATACCAACACCTACCCGCAGAAGCCAGTATGGTGCAGTTTAGGGCATGTTTCAGTGCCTCCAAGCGTTCACTTTCATGGACAATTGTTTTATAAGACAGTTCATTGTATCTCTGTGCAGCTTCAATGAATTTCCTTCTGAAGTCAAGGACTCTGGCATAGCACACCTAGAGCACATTGTTTACAGCAGACTGCTTAGAACATGTCTTTGGGGAAATAGAATTTGTTGTTGTGATGCAGAACAAATACCTTATAGTGAATCTGCAGTTGTTCATTAGAGGACTCGTTCTGAAGCAGTGAGGCTCTGTTGATGTAAGCCTCTGCCTGCACTGGATCATCATCCTCTAAGTAAAGACGGGCAATTTTCAGGTATGTGTCTAACTTATAGTCAACATTGTATTGCCTAAGGAAGGAAATAAAAGGTATAGTAAGGCATAGATAATACACCCTTGAAGGTCTCAATAAAAATACACCAGTTTCTCTGCTCACTTTTGTCCTGTTTCCAGGGGGATTCCAACTAAAACCTGGGCAGCATTTCTCCAATCTCCCTCCTTTTCATAAATTGTTGCTAAGTGCTGTCTGATAGAGGCTACCTGAGAATGTATGAAAGGATTGGTTACAGGATTAAAAAAGAATACTGGAGTTTAACTGGTAAGAGGTATGAGTGTAAATGCATTTACTTGTTCTTCAAAAGAGATGACCCTTGGCTGAATCTTTTCCAAGGTGAAATGATACACTGCTTTTGCTGTGGCATCAGGAAGGTTTGGCAGGTGTGTACAAAAATCTGTGAGAAGTTGCCTTGAGATGACAAGACTTACATTTTCATTGACCACTGTATAAAAAAAAGAAAAATACAGTAAGACATCATATTCAGAGCCAAGTTGAACATGTTGAAAACACAAATTGAGAGGGATATCGCATACTTGCTTCAACAAAGGCCTTCAAGGATTCCAACTGATCCACATCTGTAAACTGAATAGCCTTGTCCAAAATCTGTCGATATCTATGGAAAATTACACAAAAATACACTTTTATAAAATTGTGTATATGTTAAAACGCCCCAATCTCATCTCATCAACATAATATAAAATTAGAAAATAAACAATAATTTGTAATGACAACTGTATTGACACCAACTTTGGCATGTGAAGGTGACATTATATCGTTGTCATTATCATAAAGGTGTCATTATGTCGAAACAGCTGTTTTTCAAAGGCTTAAATGCTTCAATAATTTTAACTTTCCATGTAGTACTTTAGCAATTACGTTTTTATTCACACCAGTTCATATCGTAATGCGAGGCTAACGGCTACGTTAGCATCTCCTAGCTTAATAGAACTAATGGCTATTTCATTGGAAGCTAGCTGACTGTAATGACCTTTCTGCATCTAGAAACATGTACAGTTTAAGGTGGAATGTAATTTGTTCCTCCTATTTAGCTTTACGTACTTGGCAGCGAGATCTTTATGAGAACCACTTGAATTCATCAGCTGTGAAAGCTCCTGTCTCACTTCGGTCGCCATTGTTGAAGCGACAACAACACCGACTTCCGGCTTCCTGTCAAGAAGAGAAGGAAACTACCGGTCCGCTGGAGATGACCTCACATGCATCGGACAGCGCGACAGTCGGTCGGTCTTCCAATCACAAAAGGTCAATAGGTTCTGGTGGCACTGCAAAATATCCTCTAGAGTTATTGTGAATTGTTTAATGGAGAAATTATATTTAACCGTAGTGTTAATTCTGACTATTTTTTTTTATTTCTAACTTTTATTTAATAAAATCTTAACAATCATATAAAAATATGGATACATATTTTCGTTGTTTTTCTTTTTCAGTTCGGCTAGAACCTTTTTCTATGGATGGAACCTTTTATTTCACATTTTGTCACATTCTAAAAATAAAAAAAATGAATACCTTAACACTGAACAAAATCACCATTGTTGGTGAAGGTGCGCTGTACCTTTAATTTTTACGTGGTAGTGACGACGGGTGTGGAGGGCGTGGCCAACTTGTGAAATGTCAGGGAGGAATGGCGCTCGGCGCGGTATTTTGAACAATCGCCCTTTGCTTTCCTAGTATTATCTGTTAATATCGCCTGGCGTAAATATATCGGGTAAGCATCACGATTCATCGACCTTTTCTAGGGTTCGCGACACTGCACTGAGTAGAAACCAGCGCACTTATGCGATTGTTCTGTATTAGAAATGTTATGCTAGCTAGCTTATGTTAGCAACCTCAGCAAGTTTGCTAATACAGTTGTTCTGCCCGCTGAGCTGCCTTCATGAGCTGATAGACACGATTGAAGTGCAAAGGAAACGGAATAATCACTGGGATCCATCGGCAGGAAAACCTTATGTTCCAAAACAAAGTTTGCACGTCTTGAGAGACAGTTTTGCTCAGATGATGAAATCCAATCAATCTAAGAGCAGTTAATTCTCCAAATAAAAAGTAAAAGCTAACTTCGATCATAACCCAGACGCGTAGCGAGTTGTTTTGGTGAGATGGCAGAGGGACTTCTGCATTATCGGTTTCAGATGTAAAGTCAAAAATTCACTACCACAAATGAGGAGTTGTGACTGCTGTGAGCCATAGAATATCGTGTCGTTGTCTCTTAACTGGCGTTTTTCTGGTTTTAGAAACCGTTTGTGTACGAGTACGGACCGGGGCGAAATGTGAGGAAGACTTTACCACTAACTGCATTATGGAATATTTTTATTGAATAAACAAGGTTAACCCGAGTCGTTGCAACAGACTGAGGCTGCAAAGTTCAGTGGGGCATTTAGTTTTAGTTGACTAAAGTGAATAGATTTGCTCTCGGACTCCAGCGTTGATCCCGGTTGATGTCTCAAGTGACAGGACGAATTATTGAAAGCTAGCATTGTTTACGTTCGGTCACGGATCTTTAAGAGTTTGACACTTGCTGATGACATACAGTTGGTTTCCAGACAGTAGCCTTTCTCCCACGACTGTTGTTTTGTGCGAAAGTGCTCAGTTAAAGTGTATTAAATTAATATAAATGATAGTAAAACACCCTTTCATTCTCTGTAGATCAGAGTTAGCCGGGAAGCTAACTGAGTTGATGACGAAGTAAAAATGGCGGATCTTTCGAAATCCAACCCCAACCTGAAATAGTAACGCAGCCAGCAAGCAGCTTGCTCCCTTTTCACTCTCTTTGCCCTAACCGTGGGCTAGTCTGGGGAGGGTTTTCTTGCAGAAATGCACGCCGCGGATCGGCGTGTAATTTAGAGACGCGAAACGTCCACGTCTGTCAGCACCAGCGAATGCGATGTGTTTGTGGTGGGTTCTTATTTGCGCTTAGGTGGATTAATGTTGAGAAGAGTGCAGCAGGACAAAGATACGCCTGAGATGATCGGTGCGGCCTAGCTAAACCAGCATCAGCTGTCAGCCTGTGTCAGGGCAGCTCCGGAGTGACCGTCCGCAAACCTTCCTGCAGAAATCTCACTTGATTAAGGCGAATTTAGGCACAAAAAGTTATTAAATCGTGGAATTTTGCTGCAAACGCAGCTGTTTGGTCACTATGAACTGTCTGGCCGGTTTGTTTTTCTCTTCAGGCAAATGCAAAGAGACTTTTTGAGGTTTTTAACTACCACCTTTGCATGATTACTGTTCTGTGATATGTTGTTGCATTACAGTTTTCTCTTAGTTTAAGTCTATTTTTGTGTACTCTACATATTAAGATATTTTTTTTCTTTTTGTACTTTAAACATGATCTATAAATAATTTTTTTATGTATTTATGCTTGAAATATTTAATTATGAAGCCTTTTTATGCTTTGGTCTGAGTCATTTCCCATGAAAATTTAAAACATGTTTGTTTAAGAAGGTTTTTTGATTGCTTTTTTAGGTAAGGCACTGCATTTGTCTTATGATTAGCAGAGTGCTGAAACACTGCAACCATGGATGTGGTGTCACCAGAGCTCAACAGCCTCCTTCCTGATGAAATCATGGATACGGAGGCCATAGAGGACATATCCCACCCCCAGCCTGGTAGCACTGTGGTCCAGACAGAGCTGGGCGAGGACACACCAGTCCCGATGGAGACGGACACGCCTGTGATTTCAGAAAGCTTGAGCCTTTGTTCAGGCTCCTCTTCCACAGAACACGCTCAGATTCTCACCACATCCACAGACTCCACATGCGGCATCAGCTCTGGAAGTCAGCATACTATTTTAATTCCCAGCACAACATCCTCACCACTTGCCCTCAAGCCGTCTATAGCTGCTTCCACGGCCGCAATCAAAACTACAGACAGCATGACCGGAACTTCTGTCCCCACCAGCGGGCTGCAGAAACTGACGGCTCCTTTTACCATATCGCCTGCAAACCACCAGATCATCCTCAACAAAGTGGCCTCATCTCAAGCTACAGAAGCAGCAAAGACTGCGGGGACACAGGTCATCAAGCAGGACGGACAGAAGCTTTTGGTCACGGCTATAGGAAAGTCAGGGCAGCCAATCGTGCTGCAGTTGCCTCACACTGGCAACAAGCCATGCGTTTCACAGGCTTCAGGAGAGGCCAAACCTCAAACCACCCAGTTTAAGGTGCTGACAATCGGTGGGCGGTCAGAGCTGAAGCCGTTGATGGGAAGTGCTGGTAACCAGCTGACCACATTACAAACTCAGCAGCTGAAAACTGTGCAGGTAAATTAAAAAAAAATCTGATATTCTTTTCATGCAAGTATGACATAAAACTTTTTTGTTGTTGTTGTGGACAAAGAATGTATGAATGTTAAAAAAAACCATCTATATTATAATAATTCAGCTTTCAGTGAGATTTAATTTAACCATGAGTAAAATGAAGTGCTAATACTTCTGCAGATTTCAAAGAAAACGCCAACATCATCAGCAGCGCCGATAAAGTTTATCATAACGAAAACTGTTAACAGCAAAGGCTTAAGTGCTCAGACAGCCGGCTCTCCGGTTATTGCAGGTGGGTTTATTTATGATACCATAAACTGCCGTCTTGTGCAAGTCATAATCTTTTAAATGTCCTTTTCTTAAATCTTTTGCTCTTCCAGGACGGGTCCTGACACAGAATTCCCAGCTGATCCCCCCGAGGACCATTGCTCTCTCCGAGCCACACAACACCAGTATACAAAGTATTCCCAGCAAAAAGATTGCCATTTCCCCCCTAAAGACTCCCAGCAAGGTATAACCTACAATTTGTTTTTTTTAGAAATTACGATAGCGGCCAGATTTCCCACTCCTGTCACGGTTGTGCGGGACTTCCTGAATTGCTGCAGCTGCGGGTGTCGAAAGCCGTGTAGTGTTTTGAGAAGCGGTAACAAACTTTCACAGCAGGAATCAGTATTTCTGTTCTGCTGAGATGCTGCTTTAGCACTCAAATTTACATTGCATTGCATATTCTAGAGACTTTGTTTGCGTACATCCCTTAATCATTTATATGTCCACCCAGGTCACTGTGGTGTCTGTGGCTTCCCCGACCTCCAATGCTTCTCAGAAATCTGTAGCGCTGCCTGTCAACGTGGCGCTTGGCCAGCAGCTCCTGGTTCAGCAGCCCACGCCAGCATCTCCGGTCAAAGTGGCCACCAGCCAAACAACGACACAGGTAAGATGGACACACTACTGCTCCAGGTGACTGCTGGAGGTGGGGGTTTCTGCCGATGTAAAAACGATCAGATAATTGCGCGGGACTCGCTGTTCTGACTTCAATTTGGAGCTTTTCTTTGTCTTTTGGATCGAATGGCCTCCCTCTTACATTCAAACATTTTCAGAATATTAAACCAGTGCAGTCCGTTTCTGTGGGTGGAGTCAGTGGCTCCCAGTTTAAGACCATCATTCCCATCGCGAGCCAGCCAAACGTGCAGCAGATTCAGGTGCCAGGCAGCAGGTTCCACTATGTCCGGCTCGTCACAGCAACAACAGCTAGCAGCACAGGACAGCCCAGTGTTCCCAGCACCAGCACCATACCGACAGGTGACATCATTACACATCATTCCAAATGTTGTGTGACGCTGTCAGTGTGAGTTCCCAATTGTACAGGCTAACTGGAATTTTGTTATGTCTAATCGCAGGCTGTGCTTTATTTGTCAGATTCAAATCTAAAGTGCTTCTGTGGCAACTTAAGCTGCTTATTGTGTTGCAGCTAAACCTATGGTGGTCGGTACTGGAGCAGTTAGGATGTCTGTGCCAATTGTTCCAGCTCAAACCATCAAACAGGTGAATTCTACATCTGTTGTTTTGGTGTTGTTATTTTTTTTCCCCCCTACAAATTGTTTTGCAAAATGCAACTGCATTAATGGCTGCTTCCTGCAGGTGGCGCCTAAGCCTTTGACGTCAGCAGCAGTGGTAACCACGACCCAGACCCAGCAACGACTCATCATGCCTGCAACTCCACTACCCCAAATCCAGCCCAACTTTACCAACCTCCCTCCGGGCACTGTCCTGGCACAAGCTCCAGGAGGCGGGAACGTCGGCTACGCTATTGTGCCAGCACAATATGTCACACAGGTTAGCACCTGTGGGTGTGTTTGTTTTTCATTCTTTCTTTCTGTATCACAACTGTACTCACGCATCACCATTTTGTTTGCATGTGACATCTGTCACATCCAGCAACCTCCATTTGTGACCCTTGCCAGCAGCTCCAGTTTCTCAACGTCCGCTGGTGTCCAGTCACAGGCCAGAATGCCCCTTAATGGGTAAAACATTATCTATTTTTCTTGATTTTGGATGCCTCGTGTATGCAACCATTCTAGTTTTTACTTTGACAGTATTATTTTTTTTAATTAAAGTCCTTTTTATTGCCTTCTAGCACATCTACAACAGAAACGACACCAAGACCAAGGAAACCTTGCAACTGCACCAAGTCGCAGTGCCTCAAACTGTGAGTATTGCTGTGGTTTCTTTTCTTGTTGACTTTTTAATATCTGCATTATTAAATAGAAAGATCCTTTTTCAACAGATACTGCGACTGCTTTGCAAACGGAGAGTTCTGCAACAACTGCAACTGCAATAATTGCTTCAATAACCTAGAACACGAAACGGAACGTCTCAAAGCGATAAAGGTGAGGTTGGCGGATGTACTGGAGTTGTAGCCACTTCCTGTCAGAAGGACAAATCAAGTGTGAAAACTTGCTTTATCGCAGACCTGCCTAGATCGGAACCCAGAGGCCTTCAAACCGAAAATTGGAAAAGGCAAAGAGGGTGAGTCAGACCGCCGGCACAGTAAAGGCTGCAACTGCAAACGGTCAGGCTGTCTGAAGAACTACTGCGAGTGCTACGAGGTGAGTTTCAGGAGCCCTTCCTGTCTAACCATCACTTCAAAAAATTAAAAAAAAAAACCAGACATTTACATTTGCTTGCATGTGTTCTTTCCCCTTACAAAGGCAAAGATCATGTGCTCGTCCATCTGTAAGTGCATCGGCTGCAAAAACTTTGAGGAGAGCCCAGAGAGGAAGACGTTGATGCACTTAGCTGATGCTGCAGAAGTGAGAGTGCAGCAGCAGACAGCAGCCAAGACCAAACTGTCGTCACAGATCTCAGATCTGCTCACCAGAACTACACCCGTTATCACAAGTGGAGCTGGGAGGTA
The DNA here is from genome assembly GCA_016586285.1 of Arothron firmamentum. Classification (NCBI taxonomy): domain Eukaryota; kingdom Metazoa; phylum Chordata; class Actinopteri; order Tetraodontiformes; family Tetraodontidae; genus Arothron; species Arothron firmamentum. The sequence goes on along the minus strand of BJFM01003325.1, from coordinate 40,706 downwards.
CAGGAACACTTTTCTCCACACTAGTACGAAAATAAGGCTGTAGCATCTTTCAGGCCATTCAGTAGGCTCAGAACAATAGAGGATCCTTCTCCTCCTATAGTTGCTAATGACTGTCTCCGTCTCTCTTCAGGTTACCATATACGTTTGTCACAAAGGAGGTGCTGGAAGCGACATGCGAGTGTCTACTGGAACAGGCCAAAAAGGCAGAACAGACTCATCAGCCATCAGCAGAGGCAGAGCGCTTGATCTTGGAGGAGTTTGGACATTGCCTCATGAGGATCATCAGCTCTGCAGGGAAAGCCAAAGCAGACTGCTTCCATTAACTGCTAGGTTTAGCACTGGCTCTCCCGGCACTGCGTTGCTTCCCAGCTGTGGGGGTCGAGAATCGTGGGTAACTCTGCGCCGTGTGACAGACCCCCGGCTTTCCTGCCGTGAAGGCAGACGGGCCACCTCTCGTCAGAAGGCCTGAATGTAGACTTGGGCAAACCAGGAGCAGCTGGAATAGCCAACAGGTTCTGAGTCTGTTCAGACTGTAACTGAAGGACAAATGGTGAGAGCATCACCTCTCAGTTTTTTAACTGCTGTCACTTGTCCTGTGGTTGTGATGGGCAGAAATGACTGTCAGCAAGGTGATGCCGAACAGAAACTCTTCACAATATTTTCCCCACCATCAATGCTGTTTTTTTTGTTTTGTTTTGTTTTTTTCTCGCTTTTTTCTTCCTTTTGTGCTTTCCCTTTTTGGGATTTAGGGGGGAAAATAAATCCTGTATTTTTTATGTAATCATTTGTGCTTACAGTAGACACAGAACGTGTATCTTTTGATATTTATTTTGACAAATATTTGTAATCAATAATTTGTGAACGCTAATATTGAGTGTAAAGTGCTGCAAAATGTTAATTATTAACCAGGTTTAGGCTAAATTGTTTATATGACAATAAGTTGAGGGAAGACTGATGTTTTCTCTGCAATGATAAATGAACACATTTAATTCATTATGCACACATACAGAACGTTGCTCAGAACAGTTGCATTATAATTCACATTTAAACAGCTCTGGTGCTGTTCTGTTTTAGTATACAGATTAAAAATGCCATGAATGGGGAAAAAAAAAAGTGACCTGTATGTTGTTAATTAGGTTTTTTAATACTTGTTCCAGGTAAACAGTAATAAATTACTGTTGAGTCATCCGTCCAGGACTAGTCCGAAGGATAAATAAGGGAAATTATCTCGATTTCAATAATATTAAAGGCCACTGCTGTTCATAATTCACTATTCTTCCGTAATTATTGGAATTGCAGGTTTTATTTTGTCCAGTTACTAATAAATTAAAATATGAGTACTCTGGAACAACCTTAAAATTGCTCAATTTCAGAAATACTTATTGAAAATAATTATATGTAGTTAGGTATATATTCTGAGCCATTTCCGATTAATAATCCTATCAATGTAGAGGAACACCTGTAGGTGGCAGTAAAGCACCACAATAGAAAACAGCTTTTAGCGAATTTTGAATGTGTAACACATCCTAAACAGCAGGGGGCGATGCTGTGCTAAATCTTGTCCATGAACTACAAGAGGAAGTTGCGATTAAACTCGAGCAGCGTCGGAGTGTCACATTTCTTTCTGATGCCCATGTCCTTACATATTACGTAAGTATCATGTTATTTGAAATAATTGTCAGGAAAAAATGAAAATTGTTCTTGCGTAGAAAGTTTTTAATGTCAGTAAAGTTATAATCGCAGTCCTCTGCGTTATTTTGACACAAGGATTCATTTAGCAGTGTTAGCAAAAACCTCATGCTCCACACGTGGATCCTTTTTTAGTCATCCGAGTTACTGAGAGTAAGAATATTAAGCAAAATTTTAGTAGTTATGATCACTAAAATGCATTTCAACATATATTCCATAGGTAATGAGCAAGTCTTACACAATTATTCTTTGCGCGGGTTTTGTTTCATAAATGACATGTATAAAAATGTTTTGCTTTGACAGGCCAGCAAGTGACCAAAGATACAGTGGAAATATGGACCTTATATGGAAGTATGTATACAATTCGTCCTTCTTTTGTTTAATAAAGTAAATAACCATCCCAATGATTAAACTAATCACTACCCATCTGACCCATTCAATTGTCTGGGGAAGATTATATAAGAACTTGCAAATGAGGGTACTCGTTTTATTAAAAGCTTATTTGTGCGGTATGTGCGTAAATTTTTACCAAGCGTTTCTATTGGTCTTTTCAGGGACGCCTCGTTGTATCTTGCAAAAGACTTTGCCCCCAACTGGATGGTTTGTGTGTAAAATAATTACATTTAACCTTAATTTATTTTTTTAATATTTGTTCTTTCAGCATTAAGTTTTTAAGTATGATGATGTCAAGGGTTTTTGTTTTGTTTTTGCTGTGATACATACGTCATTCCACTGTTCCTACTGTGATCACCTTTTTTTCAAATAAACACTGAAAGTGAAATCTGGAAATGTTGTCTTGAGCTCCTTGCGTAGTTTTTGCTGAAAGCATGGTTTTAACAATTTATGAGAAACAAAGGTTCTTACTACACCATAATACAAAGTCACCAATATACAGTATATTTATATCAGAAATACATGCCAGGTTCACCTACAATATCAGCAAAAATGCCCCATTTGTAGTGGGACCTTTTGGGGGCAAAGGAGGTAAAAAAAAAAATAATGCACATGGTTTTATATCAGATGTTTTTCCCTGCACAAAATGTTAAATGTAAAGCTGACATCCATATTAGCTTATCTTAGCATAACGTTGCTTCCTGATGTCACCCGGAAGCTTTTCTTCTTCTTTGGAGGAGGAGTCTGTTGCCTGGTGCCACGTTGATGGAGACCAGTGGGGACGTGGAAGTCTGTCTTGAGTCCGTAGTCGGGACCCGGTAGCCTCGTCTTCAGGTTTGCAGTCATTAATTTTTAAGAGGAACCTGAAGGGAAACAACGACTGGAAACTGTACGTTCTGACCATTGTGTGTGTTCATGTAAGAAGGAGAAACGAGAGGAAGGTAAGACGCTTTACTGGAGTAATACGTCCTCGTATGTTTTTATGAGAGTCAATTTGTTTTACCACCGTTATCTCATAACCGCACAGTGCGCTAGCAGGTTACAAATCATTTGTCCTCTCTCGGTTAAAGACTTGCTGTACTCATGGCATGTCCGATAAACGGGATTACAACCAACCTGCTGTTTTCATTATTTTTTTTTTTTTTTTTACTTTCAGAGTTTCATTTCCCCAAATGCACTGGTTCTGTTGCCGTTAATTGGCAAGTCAGCTGTTAGCTTGCTGCTACAAGTTAGCCCGTATTTGCGCTCTTCTTTATTGTTGCTAAATGCAAGAGTTTTAAAGGTGTATGCCGACTGATTAATATTTCCGCGCTTTCCCAATGGTGTTACACTGTTGTTTCAAAGCAGAGCTACAATGCGTTTGCCCTGTTATAATTATTGTTAGCCAAACGGGCCTTTGTAAACCATGGATTTAATAAGCCAGATGTAAGTCTGGACCCTGTATGATTCTTGGCATTTTTCTTTCCATTAAATTTGATTCACCCCTTTTAAGTAAAAGTAGTCAAGTACAACAGTCCTGCAGTAAATCTAAATCAGTAAATCTTTTTTTCCCCCTCAAAGAGACACTGGTTTAAATACATTTTTTATTTGCACTACACTTACTGATGTACAAAATTGACAGGATTTTTTTTGCAGAACAACACATCGCAGCTTAATAACCCTAAAGAACCCTCCATAAAACTGTTTGAGAGAAAACATTTGTTGCAAAATTGTACTCAACTGTGAACTCTGTGCACATGTACACATTTAACAAGTTACTGTGATTGTTTTAGCCGCTGATTTTTGCTGTAAAGGTCTACTTGTAGAAAGATTATAAAAATGTGTTCATATGGCATTTTTAAAATCAGCATGCAGCCATCTAAGACTGTTTACATTGGAAAAATAGACCTGTTCTTTTAAAGTTTGACCACAACAACCACTATTGTGTTTACATGTATTTTTCCCGCTAAACAATAAAGTTAAAACTCTATGTATGCACTCTGTAATTATAACTACATTTATTTTCCTAGGATGAAACTAAAAGAAATCAAGCGCACTGCCATCCAGAGCTGGAGTCCTGCAAAGCACCATCCTATCTTTCTTGCAACAGGTATGATTATGCAGCGCACAACTGTCATCAGAGTTGTTGCTTCTAAGTGACGTGGTCTTATTTAAAAAAAGAATAGTCCAGCATTCCTATAATGCCACACCCACTACATTTGGATCAAATTGCATGAATTTTCCTCTCAGTATTTGCCTTTTTTGCCTATTGGAAAATTACAGTACAGTAAAAGGCTGCAGCTAGTTGAAGCACGAACTCAAATGTGTTTGACAGTAGGAGAGGGGAAGTTAATCCACATAACACTGCAAATATCTAATGAATTTAAAGAATTTTCAACATGGTTTGCTTTGAAAAAGCTCGTTTAACTAAAAATGAAAACTATTCTTCTCTGTCTTGCTTGTACTACTGTTTATCTCCCGATGTTCAGGTGCGAGTTTACTCTGTTTGCATTTATGCTAAATGGACATAAGTTTAAACATACAGGCCCCTGTGACATAGCAGCATCCTTTAACAATTAATAACGCACATTAAAGGCAGCTGTCTATTGTGCAGGGACATCAGCTCAGCAACTGGACGCTTCCTTTAGCACGAATGCCTCCCTGGAGTTTTTTGAGCTAGACTTTACGGAACCATGTCTGGAAATGAAGTCTTGTGGCACCTTCTCCTCCTCCCACAGGTATGGAAAATAAAGACTGACAACATGCATCCTGTTGACTTTCTGCCCTCAGTGGAACTACTCATCACCCAACTTCCTCCCACAGATACCACAAACTGGTCTGGGGCCCACATGGAATGGATGACAGCAGTCACCCTTCTGGAATCCTCATCGCAGGAGGCGAGAACGGCAATGTTATCCTATACGACCCGGCTAAGATCATGGCTGGAGGGAGTGACGTGATCATTGCTGAGAGTGACAAGCACACAGGACCAGTGAGAGCATTGGACATCAACTCCTTTCAAGTATGATCCTTTTTCTTCGTGTTTCATGTTGTGCATGAACTCATTGTGTATAAAGTACTGTAATTTTTGATTTTCTTCTCTGCTTCAGACAAACCTGGTTGCATCAGGTGGGAATGAGTCTGAAATCTATATCTGGGACCTGAATAACTTTGGCTCTCCAATGACACCAGGACCCAAAACCCAGGTGTGTTATTGACTTTGAATTTGTCGAAAAATTCATTAGATCATGTTTTTCTTTAACTATAACATCATTTGTATGCTGTGGTTGTTGGATTTTCATCTAAAAGCCCGTGGAGGACATCAGCTTTGTGTCTTGGAACAAACAAGTCCAGCACATCTTGGCCTCAGCCAACCCCAGTGGGCGAGCATCAGTGTGGGACCTCCGTAAGAATGACCTCATCATTAAAGTCAGCGACCACAGCAACAGAGTATGTATACTCTCCCCAGTGCCATTTGAATTTTTTCAGGATTCCTCGGCTGTCTGCTGAGCCGCCTTCTTATGCGTCGTGTGTACGTGTGTGTCTTTAGATGCATTGCTCTGGGTTAGCCTGGAACCCAGAAGTAGCAACACAGCTGATCTTGGCTTCTGAGGACGACCGGATGCCTGTCATCCAGATGTGGGATTTGCGTTTTGCTACCTCTCCTCTCAAGATTTTAGAGAATCACACACGGTAAACAACATCAACAATACTCTAGATTTGCCAAGCATATCTTCTAATTTATATAACACTTCAACACATAAATGCACTGTTGTTAATCAACAGGGGTGTTCTTTCCATTGCCTGGAGTTTGGCAGATCCTGAGTTGCTCCTTAGCTGCGGCAAAGACAGCAGGATCCTGTGCTGGAATCCCAACACTGCAGAAGTAAAAGTTGTTTAATTATCAAAATGAAATTTAAAAGGCTAAGCCTAAGTCAACAAAGGTTGTGCAGCTCTTCCAGTAATGGTAAACCTGTCTGATATTGTAGGTGCTGTATGAGTTGCCCACCAGCAGCCAGTGGTGCTTCGACATCCAGTGGTGTCCCAGGAATCCCGCTGTGCTGTCGGCAGCAGGCTTCGACGGGCACATTGACATCTTCTCCATCATGGGAGGCAGCAACCAGGCACAAAGCCAGAGACATGCTGATCAGGTGACTTTAGAGCTCCTTTATTAAATCCTCTTTCAGTAGGGGGCAAAGGAAGATTTACTCTTTATTGACACGTTTTGATGTATTAACTGATTAATGTAAGTAAAAGGAACCATAAGATGACCTCATGTAATTATTAGGCAAATCCACTGGTGCTGTCCAAAGGTTCCATAGCTTCCCTTTATTATAGAGGGAGAAAGAAGCAACATCTTGTCCCTCTAGTCTAGTCCCTGAGCCAGTTAGGATGGAGCTGTGTTACCATCGCTTGAAAAACTTAATATTAGATGTCTGAAACTGTTAGTGCTAAATAACCTCAAACCCAACTTCATTTATAATGTGACTTTGTGTGTGTGTGTTGCAGATTAGCACCTCATTTGGGAACATGGATCCGTTTGGTACTGGGCAAACTTTACCCCCTCTTCAGCTGCCTCAGTCGGCAGCCCCCTCAGCGACCATCACACAGATGAAGAAACCCCCTAAATGGATCCTCAGACCTGTAGGAGCCTCATTTGCTGTGAGTCTAGTTTCTTTCTTTTTTTTTTAATGAGATTTTGCACAGAGCTTTTTGTTTATCTTCCAGGCTGAAACAGATTTTTCTACCTTTTCTGTCCTTTGTAGTTTGGTGGGAAGCTGGTTTCTTTGGAGAATCCAAAGCCAAACCCTCAACAACCTCAGCAGCTCGGTCCTCATGTCGTACACATCAGCCAAGTTGTTACGGAAACAGACTTTTTGAAGCGATCTGACCAACTGCAGGCCACTCTGAACGCAGGCACCTTTGTGGACTTCTGCCAGGGAAAGATTGGTGTTGCTAATAATGAGTTTGAGAAGACTCTTTGGTCTTTTCTCAAGGTAGAAATATTAGAAAATATGACAACATTCTCTTTATTTCTTGTTTTTGAATGTACAAATGGATTATTTGTGTGTGCGCCAACAGGCTAATTTTGAAAGCGATGTCCGCAGTAAGTACCTGGAACTTCTGGGCTACAATAAGGAGGAACTAGCCTTAAAGGTGAGCTGTCCTGGGGGCTCCACGTTTAAGTGAGTCTTTTGTACTAGCAATCATTTTTATACATGTTTATTTGTCAGATTTCAGCAGCACTAGAAGAAAAGCCTGCTAACCCTCCACAGGTAAGTGGTTTATGAATGATTCCACCCTATGTCCAGAATAAAATTGGAGGAACAAATCATCATATAATAATGATCACCCTTACAATGTAGTTTTAGTTTCAAATTGATGGTTTTAGCCTTTGAATACGTAGTGGTGTCTATGACCTGTCTGTCAGGTGGAGCTGTCTGCTTCGGCCAGCCCGCAGCCTGTGGTAGACCTCAGCCTTGTGCCTCTTACCGACAATCCCGAGGTAGCTTTCGACCTGATTGCTGCATCAAACCTTCAGACAGAGGTCACACCCAAGCCACAGAACAACAGAGAAGCCACTGAGGCTGAAGAGCCAGAGGAGGCAGCGGATTTACAGCCTGATGCTTCCGATGAACTCAAAGAAAAGGAGGAGCCTGTGGAGGATTCAGAGGAAGAGATCCCTTTGGAGGAGGTACTTGACCACTGTAAAAAAAATTTATCTATACTAGGAAATCCTTTTTTTATTTCTGATTTTATTTGGTTTGGTTTAATATTTTAGTTCAGATGGGGTCATAACGCACCAGACAAAGAAAAGGTTGAATAAGAATTTTTTTTTTTACCTTGGTATAGCAGGACACAAAGACACCAGTCCAGGAGGAGTCCATTGCTGCTGAGATCTTGGCTCCAGTCCCAAAAGCCCTCACTGAAACTCCAGCTCCAACTCCAGCCGAAATGGGCATCAGTCTCGGCACCAGTCAAGGTAGCAGTTTAACATTCCTGCTAGATGTTTTATTAGTGTGATTCAACATCACATTTAGTAACAAAGAATCAAACCCTTTGTAACTTGTGGTGGTTGTGAAATACATTTGTGTTCTCCTATCAGATGTGGATGGGCTCATCACACAGGCCCTGCTCACTGGAAACTTCGAGGGTGCTGTGGAACTTTGTCTCCATGACAACCGCATGGCAGACAGCATTATCCTAGCTATTGCAGGAGGACCCGAACTCTTAGAGAAAACTCAGAAGAAGTATTTTACACAAACACATAGCAAGATAACCAAGGTAATGATGTGAGGATTTTTTTTTTAAGTAAATAATAATAAAATGATCTTTTGTTAGTAAAGATAATATTTTTCTTTTGCTCTAGCTGATCAGTGCAGTGGTGATGAAAGACTGGCATGACATACTGAAGACATGTGAGCTGCAGAACTGGAAGGAAGCTCTGGCTGCTGTCATAACGTATGCCCAGCCTGAGGAGTTCTCTTCTCACTGCGGTTGGTTGAAGTTTATAGGCAGGCAGCCACTGCGACCATATACTTTTTAAATCAACCCTCATTCACAAATCTGTGGCGTGATTGTGTGTTTTTCAGACCTTCTCGGCGGCAGGCTGGAGGCAGCAGACAGTGTGCAGCTGCGAGCTCAGGCCTGCCTCTGTTACATCTGCGCTGGAAACATTGAAAAACTTGTGTCTTGTTGGAGCAGCGCCCAGGATGGACACTGTCCCCTGTCCCTTCAGGCAGGTCTACATACTCATTCCAGCTCTGTATCTTAAACTGTGCTTGTGGCAGTATTTATGCAAAATTTCAAAGGAGTTGTGATACCGAGCAGTTGTAGAGCATTCAGGAAATGTTTGTCAAGATCATGGTTTGGGTTTGATGGTCACAGCCCAAGCTTCATTTATCACTCAGGATCTGGTGGAGAAGGTGGTGGTGCTCCAACAGGCTGTAGAGCTGACCCAGAAGTCTGGTCCTGCTGCTATTGGCATCCTCTTGGCTGAGAAGATGAGCCAGTATGCCTATCTGCTGGCCTCTCAGGGCAGTCTGTCCACAGCCATCAAATACCTGCCTGACAACTCCAACCAGGTAGGCTACACTTCTAAAACTATTAAAAACTACTTAAACTAATTAAAAATTTAATTGTATGATCAATGGCCTTTTTAATAATTTAATTTTGTACAAGTTGTATCATTTAACTGGGGAGAACACATGTTTTTTTTCCTCATGTGGACCTTGCAGGTTGCCATACAGCGGCTACGTGAGCGTCTCAGTCATGCTCTGGGGCAGCAGGCAGCTGCTCCAGCAGCTCCAACACATGTTCGTCGAGCTTACCCTCAGCAGCCCACCACAGCTCAGCCTCTGCCTCAGCACTCATTCACCCCAATCCAACCCGCCATGGTGCCTCGACACGCTGCTGCAGCTCCTGTACCCGTCCCAACTCCTGCTGCCTCAGCGCCAGCACAACCCCAGTATTATCAGCCTGTATGTATGCTAAATAAATTTCTACTTTTGTGGTTTTCTAGTGATCTGTGTGAAACCTGAATAACTGAGTTTTTATCAGGAGGCATCAGGGTTCACACAGTTCTGTTTTTGAGAGTTTATGGGACAGACTTATAAACTAACAACCTCTACAGACATGTGTCCCTGCTGAAGCGTGACCCGCTGTTGTAGTCATGTCATTGGTCGGGTTTTCCTTCTCGCCAGGGTTTAAATCACACACAGAATACCAAACGTACTCTTGAGACAGAGTTTACCTACATACACACATTGTATTTTGTGACATGTCATGTTTCTGTAATTTGAACCCTGGCTCTGCTGCAATGTTTGTTGTTGGACCCACGCCCCACCTTCCTCTCGCTCTCCACCCCTCCCTTCCTTCTCCCTGCATCATCGGTGTGTGCTGACTCTGTGTGCTTCAGGTGAGGGCTGCTTCCACTGTCACCTCCTGGAGTAACCAAACTCCTACAGCCCTCCCAAATGTCCCACTTCCTCTTCAAGTAGGCAGCGCCCCAGAACACAAGGTACAACGATCGTCCGTCGTAACATACCGCACACCTCTGCAGACGCGCTCGCATGACTCAACCGTGCTTATGTGACTCTGATCCAAACCCGCCTCATTTTCTTTAGCCCCAGTTTGGTTTGGTGTCTTTCGCTGCAATGTAATAACCATGTTACAAGGCTTTTTATGTGTGGAGAATCATTTTTGATTTGATTTCAATTGTGTTTGATCCAAAGTGATGATGAGAGCAGTCCTCAGGCCCCACCATACCTGTTTCATCTGCATTCCACTATCTTCTTTTTGTTTGACAGTGTAAATGTGCAGCATCATTCCTGGCATTTTTAGCAAAAACTTCTGCTTTGTTAGCAAAAGCTTACTTGACCTTAGATGCTTCTGTTCATGACTTCAACTCAGGAAAGACCTTCTTGCGCAGTGCTGCAGCTCCAGCTTTATCTTCACGGAGGCCAGACAGTGAAATCCTTTCTGTAAGTTAACTGGCAATATTTTTTCTGTTTTTATTTATTTTTCTAGGCAGAACCTTTAAACCCTGTCTATGGGATGCCACCACCTGGGTCATCTGCTCCACCTCCTGCCTCCTCCACTCCTGCATACATCTCCCATCAGTACCAGCGTAAGTCCTGATCATATTCTACCCTAATAGCAGTATACTCAAACACAAGTCTTAGATAAAGCCTCTTCTCCTCAAAGTAAGGTTTACGCCGTATCTTTATTCTTGAGAGTGTTATTATATTAACAAGAGCAGCAACCTATTCAGTGGAGGGCATGTTTTTAAAGGCAGGGGAATATCTAAATGACAACAGTGGCCACAGAAGAAGCAAACCAAACACACACAGTGCAAGGTTGTGATTACACATCTTGGCAGATCAATTTATTGATAAAGAGAATGTGCTCTATCTTTTTTCTAGTTTTCTTTAATGGAACATTTCCCTTTGGAAATGTTTGACTCTGACGTCTGATCTCTTTTACACTTCTTAACAAACACAACTTAAAAACTGCGGTTGTTGAAGAACTTCTTGCAGTGTGCATTTATGTCGTTGCATGTCAAGTGTTTTCTAACCTCCAGAGTGACCATTAGCATGTGAGCATGCCCTGTAGTGTGTCAGTATTTAACTTTTGTACTGTTGCATGATAGTGTTTCATTTAGTTTTTAACAGCATCTCTGTCATCTCATGTGACTCCCAGCCTACCCCCAGGTCAGCCAGTACCAACCTGGAGCTGGGGGAGTGTCTGTCTATCAGCCTCTCCAGTACTCTGCTGGTCCTCCTCCTCTTCCTCCAGCGGAGCCCCCTGGCTTTCTCTCTCACTACACTCAGCCCATCTCCGCTCAGCAAACACCTCCGGTTTATCCCGGACAGCCTCCCATCAGCCAGTGCCTTTCCTCCTCTCCTCCCTCTCATCCTCCTTTTTTTCCATCCGCATCCTCCTCTTCTTTTTCTCCTCCGTCGTCCTGTGGGGCATCTTTTCAGCACGGCGGTCCAGGATCTCCCGTATCATATATGCCACCTCCTCCACCGAGTGGAGTCTCAGGTACTCTGCATGACTCAGACCCCGGGCTGATTCCCGCCTCTCAGAGAACAGGTCTGCATGATTCTGATCATTCTCTTCACAAACTCTTTCATTTACTATCAGTTTCTGACACTGGGAGATTTCTGAGCCATCAGTTAAGGTTGTTTTTGGCTTAATTGGTTGGATTTTAGAAATGTGTAATCTTTCTTGATCTAAATTGGGCTTTAATGGTTCGCAGATGGAAGCAGCAGCCTGTGAGCTTTGCTACATAACCGTTTGTATAAATATCGTTAAATAATCGTTTGTATAAATATCATGCTGGTTTAAGTTTTAGGAGTATTGGGATTCTCAGGCTTAAGTAGTTAAACTGGGTTTTCCTCCTGTCTCTATCCAAATACCAGATTAAGCTCATATTTGTACCTTCCTATTCACCTCATAATTGTTCTTCCTGCTATTTCTTGAGGTGATTCATTTATAATTAATAAAATGTACATTTCTGCTTGTTTGAAAACATGTCTGACATAGATTTGTTTCCCACATAGGGCCCCAGAATGGCTGGAATGACCCTCCAGCACTGATGAGAGCGTCAAAGAAAAAGGTAAATGTAACAATAAGTAGTAATAGTCACAAAACTATAAGTATTTTAGCTTTAAGATGAAATAAATTTCATATACTGTGTCAACATTCAGCCAGTCCTGGAGAACTACACTCCTCCTGCCCCCATCACTGCACCCATCATGGCTCCGCTGGGAGCCGACCCTCAAGCCCAGCCGGTGCCTTCCGGGGCCCCTCAGACCATGGTCCAGGGACAGCACGGGGCCCAGGTTCCCTATTCTGGCATGCACCAGCAGCAAATCTCCCCTCCAGCCGGCAATCAAGTGATGCCCAACACCAGTGTGGAGGGTGCACCCGGAGCACCAACTGGAGATGTCATACAGGTAGAGAACTGATCGTTTTAATATGCAAAACAAAAGCCGAATGTTGTGCTCTTAGCAAAATATCCACAATCACATTGAATGAACTTGCAAAAAAAGCAACTGTTAAGTCGGTTTTAATATCTTAAAATAATATCAGCCTCACCATTAGAACTGTACCCCTCAGAAATCACAACCAAAGTCAAACATGGCCACGTGACGCATCAGATCGATCAGTTTGCTGTGTTGTTTAGCCTCTGCAGTCAATCCCAACTGAGAAAATCATGAAGAAGCCCATCCCCGATGAGCACGTGGTGCTGAAGACCACCTTTGAGGGGCTGATCCAGAAGTGTCTGGCTGTAGCCACCGACCCTGTGAGTCAATCTTATAGATAGCAGATCACTTCACCTCTGTTAAAAGGAAGAGAAAAGTAGACTTTTTCATTCTTTTATTAACAGCAAACAAGGAGGAAACTTGACGATGCCAACAAGCGTCTGGAGGCTCTCTACGACAAACTCAGAGAGCAGACGGTGAGAGTTCAGGCTTTGGTTTCTGCCTCTGTTATCCTCCTGCTTTTTCACCAACCTCCTGCGCTCTTCTTCTTCTTCTCTGCAGCTCTCTCCAGCCATTGTTGGAGGTCTACACAACATAGCCAGGAGCATAGAGACCAGAGGCTACACAGAGGGCCTCAACATCCACACCCACATTGTCAGCAACAGCAACTTCAGCGAGACATCGGCCTTCATGCCCGTCCTGAAGGTGGTGCTGACGCAGGCCAACAAACTCGGGGTCTGAGCCATTCTAAGGCTCAGAAAACCTGAGGCTTTACTAGGCGCACAGCCATTAGGGGGGGTGGAGCGGGGTTCATAGCCATTTTACACTGAACTGCATCAGACAGGATGACAAATGCTTTTAAGTTCCTTACATGCCGACCATGTTTTTGTTTTTCGACCCAACTTAAGTGGTGAAAGTAAATTTACATCCTGTGAAGCTGTACAGAAAGAGCTGGAGACACTCGTTAAAGTACCACAAAACGACTGCAATTTTCAAATGTTGTACATTGATGGCGTAATGTGTACCTGCTAGAGCTAAATGATTTAGAATCCGGTTTTGGCAACAGGAGATTCAGAGCTTTGAGAGCTTTCTGTTTACTTGTTTGAGATGATGAAATAACTGTAGTCCTAATGGATTCAAATGGAAAAGCCAATCTTAATGAACTGGAGATTGATAGTATGCTTTTAGCTCAAAACTGCTCAGTCATTTCATTTATTTGTCAATAATGAGTTCTTGAAATAAGTAGAATTTAGTAATAAAGTATGAAATAAAGCGCAAACAATTATGAATAATTGAGTATTGTTGATATGGGGACATTTAATTTGGCACATAAATGTCATTTCTCTTTATTTCTTAATTATTTTCCAACTCATTCCATGACTTTTAAGATGAATCTGTCCCTTCTGTCCTGCTTACTTTCACCACTAGTGTCTTGCCACATAACACTTTGGACCTAGAGTTGGTCAGTGAGAAGCGGGTCAATCCAAAGTTCCACAGCATGTCTGCCGCCTCTTTACGTTTTTATTTGTTCGTCTTTTATTTTCAGTCTTAATAATGAGGATGGTTTGAAAAGAGACTGTTTTAACAGATTTGGAACATATGCATGCTCAAACACAGGCCATCTCTTTTATTTCGAGGTATTTTTTGGTAATTGATCTCATGAATCAGACCTCAGAAGGAAGCGGGAGGCAACAAAATACTTGATTTTGATTCCATCTACGATAAGAGCTGCAGTCTGAGTGGTCAGTCTCACTTTATGTTGTCAATAAAGTCTGTTTAAGATTGACTACCTGCATTATTTTCAATAAATAGTATTTATTTAAACTCTGGGTGTTTTTCTTGTGGTTGAAACATAACTAAAAAACATGTTTTTCCAAGTTTGACTTTTTACATGCAAAGATCTTTACTGCTAAACATAACGCTCTTGTTTTGTATATTTTATGTGTGTGTTTGAAAACAGCATGTTTAAAATTCGATAAACTGCCAATAGGATTTGGCATCATATCAAGTACATTCTATTCAATAGGAGAAAGCTATAGAGTTCAAAGACATCAAAGAAAGGTTGCATGTTCCTTAAGATCAAAGACGCTCACTTGACAAAGCCCCCCCCCATCCCCGTGGCACCCCTTATAAGTAAAATCTTTAATATCAGCTGATTCCATGTTGTGTTTTCAGCAAGATCTCCAAGCCACTGCTGCCTCTGGGGAAGGCTGGTGAGCTGCTCGCAAACATCATCAAGCTCCTGTGCGGACCGACGGTACGTCCAACAGAAATCCCCACATGAGCCTCAATCATACAGGCTGCAAACTATAATACTGTACATCTTTACACTTTTTCCACCTGCTTCATTAAATGTGTTTTCTTTGGTTTCCAACAGAACTGTGAAAAGGTCACAGACGTGTGGACACATGCCGGCCTCACCTGGTCCAACTTCCTGCCTAAAGATCAGGGTGTGAGGACGTTTGTCACTGATCAGGTGTGCACACTTCAGTCGTACTAGTGGGGGAAATGTGTTTAAAAAGTATCAGACGTGAATAAAGGGGTTCTTTATGTGATTTCGTCGATAATTCAGGGAGCTCAGTTCACTCTGTGACAGGAAACAGTCTCAGGAAAAGTGACAGCCAACTTCAGCACAGAGAAGGAGCTGAAAACAGAGCGGGACAGAAACGAGCAGATCATCGAGTGGACCCAGGTCAGCTTCTCTCCTACTCAACATCTCTACACACATGTAAAGGTTGTGGAACAAGAACAGATTTATTTTTTTCTTCAGCTCAACTTTGATGAAGGACAAAGGCGTCCAGCCAGTTTGTTCAGCTCTGATCACGTCAATCTGTCAATCAGCTGTTGTTTTTCTTTAGGTATGACTGACACCATGCAGAATCTAAATGTGTACATTTAGTTCAAATCATCCACAGCTTCATCAGTCAGTGGCAGTTTCAGAAAGAATTCAAATTTGTACTTGAGTATAAGTATTTGCTTTCTTGTGTGATGAACTGTGTTTGTGGCTTCAGAAGGTTTTCACAAGATCAATTATCATCGGCTACGATCAAGATCAGATGTACTGAGGAAATACCTGCGTGACCGCCACACACAGCTGGAGGCCCTGAACGCCCTGCAGGACCTCATGATCGACACAGAGCACCCACCAAGTAAGTCTTATTGAGCTACCTGAAGGGGGCGCTATGATATTTTAACTTTTCCTTGACTGAGATGTAGATTTTTCCATCGATGCTGCGCTGTCGGACTTGTGTATCAGTACTGACGTCTCCGTTTTGTGTCTCTACACATCTTCTGTGGATGCTCTTCACCAGCATTTTTGATGAAGAAGTTTTTTCTCCAGTGGAAGTGCAGCCAAGATCCTGCAAACCAGACAGGTAAGGACACTGCGCTTAAATCCGCCAGCACGTTCTTTGCTCAGCTCCAAGCTGAAAACCTGTAAAACACTGGTCTGTGATCAGTTTTAGTGCTTGGAAAGCAAATTCCTATATTTAAAAAGTTAATTTCCTTTATATACTAGATAATATTGATATCTGCAAGTCTTATAGTGGGAGCATTTTAGAGGCAGAGCCTCCAAGAGCTAGTCAATAAATGTTTTTCACTGTAAAAACTTTAGCCCGCCACCTACAAATAAAACATTGTGGAAAAATTCAGGTAATTAGAAGTACAGTATTGTATTCATGAGGGACAAGGCCAAAGGTCAAATTGGCTTGTCAATACACTTTTATGCTGTCTTTAGGTTTGGAAAAAACATTCAGACCGAGAACAGACAGTCATGGATGTGAAACAAGGCATTTATTGGGAGCAACTTTTTAGGTTATTATTCCTGAATAACACATTGACATTTACACACAAAACCCCAATTTGAAAATTTCAAGTTCAACTTTCCAGCACCATAATTACAGATGAACAGACAAGGATGGCACATTTAAACAGACACCTTTCACCTGTGAGACTAGTTAAGGGGATTTTAAAAAGTCTGAAATGGAAACTTTCTCTGGCTAAACTGTGGTTCTACTTTTTAAAACACGGATCTGCAACACATTTGTCTGCGTGTATGAAGAGACAGAACAGCATATTCTTGGAAAACCTTTACAAAATGACAACCTACAGCTCACAAATGCGGATCTGGAAAGTTCGGATTAACACTGGAGAGGCTACAAAGGAGCATCCTGGAAGGTAAAGAAAAATGACAGATCGTGTGCCTGGTTTGCTCCCAGTTGTTGTAATCACCCATTCATTTATTTATTTTCATTTTCCATTCGAATCCATCTGATCTGATCATAGGAGACATATCCAGGAGATCTGGACAGATGAACAGCAACAACCAATCTGGCGGCTGATGCAAAAGGAGACACTTCCTGGTCTGTCAATACGGGACAATCTAGGACAACAGAATTCTATAAAGGAGCGCAGAGCATGTGGACAAAAGAGATGTGGAACAGGTCACTGTGAGATCAAGTCAGAGGAGTCCTCCCGTCTCAATCCAGGCTCCACATTAAACAGGTCCCGTCAGCTTAAGTTGGTTAAAGGATGTAATGAGTTTGTAATGAGCTCTCTCATCATCGGTCAGCTCCATGTTTCCAGGCCGGACCACCACAACCACATTCACTCCAGCTTCCTCGGCTGCTTTTGCTTCTGCAGCGACAGAACAACTGGTGAGCACACAATCCTAAACTAAATCCTTTTTTACTGTGAAGTGAATTAAACTGGGCTTTCCTGTTCTCCCTCTTACAGAGAGCATATATGAATATGTTGATTTGTTGCTGTTTATTTAGATTTTATGGAAAAGATAAAAAGGATCTATGCATAAGATTAATGAATCAGCAACATTTATATCACATGTCATACAGCTGTGGATTCAGTACACGGACTAGTTTCAATTTCATTGATAATTGGTCATCGCAATTATAAAATTTACCTCGAGTGACATCTGTTAAGAATGTAATTTCTTCAGGCTGACAGCCGATCCTCTCAGCAATTCTCTCATAACTTTTGCCTTCCACTTTGGCTCCTAAAGTTGTGTCAAAGTGTCCGTCAAATAACTGAAATGGAAGAGAAAAATCTCATCAGTAGAAACACACTGCGAGCAACACTTTAAAAATGCAATGAACTGACAGGGATCTCGACAGTTTCTGCAGAGACTACACGCTAAAAAGTACTTACATCTAAAACATCTCCTTCAACAGAAAATCCAAACAGGAGTTTTTGAGCCTCCACGCTTCCAGAGGAGTAGATATACACCTTCAGTCCCTGTTCCTTCCATCTTCTGATAGATGGCCTTACATCCTGGTAAATCCTGTTTGCACCAAGATGAAAATCAGAAGGTTGAATGGTTCTATGTTTTACTCCAGTATCAACTCCATTTTAGTACAGCTCAAATGACTGGTACCGTTAATGAAAATGACTTCTTCAAATAAGCCATGTAGATAAATATTGTTATACAGTATTTATAAAGACAACTTCGTGCATAGTTTTACATAATATCCAAACTGCCTGGATGCATATAGTTTCCATGCATCGGAGCATCCTGAAGTTCACAAAACCAGTATCATCTGTATTACTTAAAAGAGAAAGTTGATCAGTGTACTTACTCGCCTTTGATTGTCCCAGAAGCATAAGCAGACCTCCACATGTGACCCTGAAGCTGTTTTAATGCTGTTGACTTCCTGTCTGCGGCCATCTGCCAAAGCACATTATCTACTATTTCCTTAATGGCCTTCTCCTCGTCTGTGTGAACCGTCTGGTCCACAGTGTGGACAGGACACGAGCGATTGTGCTTTATGTCCTCTTCAATCTGCCACAATGGAAAACAGCATAGTGCTTGTTAGCTTTGTCAAAATAGCAGTAACACTGAGGGACTTCATTCTTACATCTCGTGCATAACACTTTTCAAGCAGGAAGCAGGAATCAATAATTTAATAGCAGAGAACCCATTACAAGCTGAGGCAATATTTCATCTCCTGCTTCAGCACTTTAGCAAATTAAGAATTTTTTACATCAAGGAAAACATATAAGGAAAACACAGATCATGAATAATAACAATCGCTTCCAGCCAGTGCGAAGACATGCAACATGGGTCGCAGTCTTCCCCTCATTCCTACTGATGTTACTGTTCAAACCTTTACTCTGTACAAATGATGGGGGGGACAAAAACTAAAATCTTCACCTGTTTCTTCAGGAGTTGAACATCTTGCTTACACTCATCTTCCTCCCAGTGGTTGGATAAGTAATCCTCAAGGTGTTCCCTGATGTATGGAAACAAAACATCCTGGAAATGACAAAGGGGGCATTACGTGTTATTCATAGCTGCTTCTATACATAAAAATGTTTACGTGCTTATGTATTTACATACAAAAGGACAAAAAAAATAGTGTTATCATTGGTCATGACTGAATCACAACAAACACTGCTACTCCGGGTAGGCTATTGTTAGCATGGTTCGTGCTTATGCAATACAGATTAAAACAAAAAACAGAAGACTAGTGTGACTTACCTTTACAAAAGTAATTGGCGTTGTTGTTCCCTCAATGTCCAGCAAAAGTGCACTGGTAGAAGCAGGGATGAAAACGGTGGCCATTTTTAGGAGTCAAACGTTAACGACGTTAGCTGACGTTAGCTTAATTAACAGCAACACCGCTGTAAAGCCAAACACAGCTTCTCTCTGGCTGACGCCACTGACAGTTAAAATGCAACAAATGGAATCCAAACTGCAATAAACGCTATAGCAAGTTACGTTTGGCCAGTGACTAGCGGGCTATCCTTATTGTCATCTCGCAGCTAACACGGATTCACATCACCGTTACGTGCACATGTTGTGAGCTGTCAGTGTGGCCCGTCGGTCGTTAGGTGGCGCTATGCACATAATCTCGCGATAAAGCCAAGAAGAAGCTATTGCGCATCGTATATGACGACGTTCGGAAGGTGCTGTTAGCTAAATTGCAAATTCAACTATCTTATCCTCGGGGGGACGTTGCTTTACTTAAAAAAACAGACAAAAAATTCAATTTCTTCTAATTAAACAAATTACATTTTTACTCGAATTTGGCCGAATTAGTTTGCATTTGGATAGCCGCATATCCATTAGCCAGTAGCTAACACAGGCATAGCGTAAACTAGCCTAGCTTGTCTGGATAATTGGTAGCTTTTAAACGCACTTGGTGACGATTTTGGGTATCAATCGATAAGCAAAATCATGTGCGAAAACTACGAATTTAGCGATGATACGATCATGACGAGAATGGAAGAGGACGGAGAAGCCAACTGTGATGATCCGATGTCCGCGACTCTCGGAGACTGTGGCCCTATGGGGGACGAGGCCGACGGATCAAGGATTGACGCCAGTAAAAATGAAGAGGATGAGGGGTAACGCAGCGGTCATTAGTGTGTATTTGCATTTCTGTAAACGACCCTTAAATCAACCGTTCAATCTTTGCCAATAGGAAGATGTTCGTTGGTGGCCTGAGCTGGGACACAACAAAGAAAGACCTGAAAGATTACTTTTGCAAGTATGGGGAGGTTGTAGATTGCACTTTAAAACTGGACCCCATAACTGGCAGATCGAGGGGGTTTGGCTTTGTGCTCTTCAAGGATCCTGAAAGTGTTGAAAAGGTATTTATCTGTCCAGTAAGTCTTGACGTCTGCATCATGTGCATGATATCACATTAAAGCAGAAGGTGAAATAAAACGATATGGAACGGTGGTTTAATGGTTTATTGGACAAATCCTGTGTCTAAACCGCTTATGTGTAAATGCATGGAAGTGGATGTACTCAGAAGAAATGTTTGACAACAGCTGTGTTATATTGATATCTAAAATCAACAATTGGTTCTTTCTGTAAAAAAGGTTGCCTCACAGAAGGAACATAAACTCAATGGAAAAGTAATTGACCCTAAAAAAGCCAAAGCCATGAAAGGGAAGGAGCCTGTAAAGAAGATCTTTGTTGGTGGTCTCTCTCCAGACACTCCAGAAGAGAAAGTCAGAGAGTACTTTGGTGCCTTTGGGGAGGTAGTTTTTTGTTGTTGTTGTTTTTTGCTCTTGTACTTATTTAGCTGAGTTTATTTGTGTGTTGCATGTATGTGTTGATGTCTAAATTCTGAAGCATACTGTGGTGGACCACATAACTACAAAATGCTTTATATGTACTGTCAACCTGAACAGGTGGAGTCCATTGAACTTCCCATGGAGACCAAAACGAACAAAAGAAGAGGCTTTTGCTTCATCACTTTCAAAGAGGAGGAGCCAGTGAAATGTATTATGGAGAAAAAGTTTCATAATATTGGACTAAGCAAGGTGCTTTTTCCTTTTCATTGTGACTATGATTTGGCACATGAAATTCCTACAACTGATATTGAATTCCCATTGAATTAGATGAAATGAACTTGTTCTTTTAGTGTGAAATAAAAGTGGCGGTGTCAAAGGAACAGTACCAGCAGCAGCAATACTGGGGCGGCCGTGGAGGATACTCATCCAGGGCTCGAGGAAGAGGAGGTTGGCAAACATCTTCTGTATTTGTAAATGTATTAGACACTTTTGAATAAATAATGGAAGCTAGAACAATGGATGGTGTCACCTTCCATTTCAGATTCAGTCAAACATATTTTTAATGTGTATCTTGAATAGTTCATACTTTGTCAATAAAAAGTTAAAACTGCCAAAAAATCACAAGAAACATTTTGAAAGGAAGCTCAATTCAGCTCTTCAACATGTTTTGTAATTGTGATTGTAATTAAAATCCTTTTTAAACACAGGTCCAAATCAAAATTGGAACCAGGGTTATGGCAACTACTGGAATCAAGGTTATGGCAATTATGGCAATTATGGTTACAATAATCAAGGGTATGGAGGATACAGTGGCTACGATTATTCTGGTTACAACTATGGATATGGTGACTACAACGGTAAGGAACTCTCTCAGTGCCTGTCCATCTTTGCCTTTATTTTCACCATTTTTAGATCGCGCTTACATTGATTTGTAGATCAATCCGGTGGATATGGCAAGTCACCACGGCGTGGTGGTCACACCAACAGTTACAAGCCCTATTAATGGGGAAATACTCATCCTTAAGCAGGTATGTATAAACAACAATTAGACCACTTCCTGTAAACTTACTGAAGTAGTCATTTTACTTTGTGTTTGTAACATAATTTGTAAATTTCTTTTTCTCAGCACCCTCATGTGCTTTACAGTAGTGGTAACATAGAGGCTACACTCGATTACTTAAGCAGCCGGCCTTCTGCTGCCTCATTTGATTTTTTTTTTTTTTTTAAACTGTAAAGTTAACAGGTAAAGTACTGCTACTACTGTAAATGGATGCCAAAGTTAAGGATGTGCAAGGAAACAGAAAAGGAAGTATGTTGTCTCCTAACTCTGACATACCTTGTTTGTACCTGCCAGCGGAGCTTCCTTGCAGGCCATGAGCTGACTCCCAGATACTCTCAGGGCCCGCTCAATGCGGACCGGGTACGAGAAGCGTACGCTCTCGAATGCTGCCATTTGGTATGGTCTTACAACATCCTGTATCAGCATTTCTAAACTAAAACAATATGGGACACGTCCAGCTTTGTCGTCTTTTTTCCATTTTAATTTGTTTGCAATTGATTGTAATGTAAGAATTAAAATACATAATTGTAATTGTCATTTTTTACAGGCCCTTACTCCCCCACAAGTAACTTTATAAATATAACTATTTGTTTTTCAAAGGATATGTACCGCATTCTCTGGACTTCCCAGTTCCTATTGTTAATATATGTATTCCTGATCTTATGCAATGTTTGTTTCTTTATTTAGTCCATGAATTTAAAGCTGGTTCGTAGTTGGACTCTACAGTGATGGGGGTTAAAGTGCTTTACTCTGTGTACCTGTACTGCTCTGTTGACAGCGTTGGGAAAAGACTCCTCTTTTGTTAATTTTCTTGTAATGAATTTTCCTCTTTTGTAAAAAAAAAAAAAAAACAAAAAAAAAAAAACATGTTAACACCTTTCCAGAAAATTTGCATGCATTGCCTCTTCTAAAAATGTGTCTTAAAGGTTCTTTTTCATTTAGTATTTGGGCTTTGACCTCTTCAGGCTATTGCACTTGAGGATTTCTAGCACTTAATTTACTGGAAAATGTTAAATGTTCTCAGTTTGCTTTTCCTTATTTTTTTTAACATTGACATTAAGACACAGGGGACTCCTAATTTATTTGTATTTCAGTTATTCTGTTTTTCAACTGAAGCTGATTTGTTTTTGTATGTTTTTCATAGGTTTCAGAGCGATTAAAGGCAGCTGAGCTGGTGGATCATTGGCCAGAGAGATGATGTATCCAGTAACAATCTAAATGATTGTTGGGGTTTGTTTTTTTTTCCTTCTTAAAGAAATACATGAAGAGCACGACGACCTACACCCATTTCTTCTGAATTTACCAAGTATATGTCGTATCTTCAAAGTTCTGATGTCTTGCCTTGATTTAGATGACTCCCCATTGTATTTGTTGTTCTCTTACGCTGTTTGTGACTCGCTTCTTTACTGACGTTATTGAGATGCTAGTTTGGTTTGAACAGATCACACGTCAGGTACTGTGGTAGCAGATCATATAAAATGACTTCTTACAGGTTTACACACATCGGCCACATTATACATGTCATTACAAAAGTTGACGCACATAAACATCAGCATATATACACAGATAATAATTATACATTAAGAAATGTATTAAACACTCGTTTAGATTTCTGATCTTTTTTGAAATGTAAAGACCTGTAATAACTGTTGGAGTGTTAGGTTCTCAGTTTAAACTTTACAGCCACAAATATAATTTTCTGAGTATCACAAAATAATTTTCCATGTGAATTGATAAATAAACATGTTGAGCAAAGAAAAATGAGGTAAAATGACCTGACGTGATTAGATCAGAGTCATCCTCCAGCTTGATTGCTTTAATCTGGGGTTTAGATGACCTTCGTAGCGAAGAGGATGATGACAATGATGATGATCAGCACAATGATGCCAATTATGATCATCATTTTTATGTTTTTCCACCAGTACTTCCTGGCGACTCGCGTAGATGTTCTCTGGAATGAGTCTGCCTGAAAAGATAGAGAAAACCAAAAGTCAATAAAACTCGAAATAAGAAAAGATAGAGGTGACTGTTGACTTTATTTGTCTTGTGAGATGTATGAGTGTGTTCTGCATTATACATTCAAAGAATAAAAAGTTTGCTTATTTTGAATAGAAAAAGTGGGTCATCTGCTCTGACAGGCTGTGGTGAATGACACAAGGAAAACAACAAACAAGGAAATAATGGAAGAAACTACTTAGATGCAGTGCTCATCCTCCCTGCACTCAGGCACGGTGGTGGCAGCATCATGCTGGGATTTTTTTCAGCAGCAGATGAGGAAAAACTTGAATGAATTTAATCCATTTTGTAATCAGGTTGTAACAAAAATGTGGAAAACGTGCATTGCTGTGCATACTTTCCAGATGCACTGTGTGAACCACTAGAGTATTCTAAAAAAAAAAATATTAACAGGCACTTCGCGAAGTGTTATTAACAGTTTAACACATTTGGAGTCTGCACAACTCTACCACAGAGTTCTACCGTAGTGACAACACATTTATTTACGGGGGGGAGATGTTTATAGCTGATGACTTACTCCACCCAGAGAGGACGTGTTTGCACTCTTGAAAACATCCGGGTAGGCCGACACGGTGTGGTTCATCACTTACTGAAGCCTGCAGGTCGTCAGACTTCCCGATCAGGTCGTCCAGCCTCTCGCCCCTCTCCAGCACCTTGCTGATGTTGTCCGTCAGGATGACCTTCACCTCGTTGATCTGAGTCTGCACGTGGTCTATTTGAGTCGCCTGGCCGCGGGGCGGCTCTTGAGGGCTCGTGTCAGCCTGCGAGAGATGACGACACCAGTTGGTCAACGCGGATGCCTGGTTCTCATTTACGTCGGCCTGATCATCACCTCCAGGCCCGATAGGAGGGAAAACAAACGCCTTATCTTCCCCCAGAGGTCTGAGTAAGTGTCACATGATAAACCTCCAGCCCTGGTTACTAAGTAACCCTGCATAAATAACCAGGACAGAACTATTCAAACGATTCGATGGAAAATCAAACTTGTAAAACTACAACACCTACATTGAAAAGTTTACCACTGCACTCACCATGGCTACACCTTCAGTCAGTCTCAACCAACAAAACTCTCCAGCTGCATCCAGATGTCACCTGCCGCAAGAATTGACAGATCCGGAGTTCTGGGCTCTTGTTGTTCTCTGAGCCACAGTTTGATCTGAACCTGTGTCAGCGACAGGCTGCACCCTTCCTGTTACTCATTAACCAACCTGTTGCCTCAGATGCCTCAAAGCCTGGTCGGCTGACCAGAAGTCAGACTAAACGAGAAGAACTCAAACACGCAGCACTTTCGTTTCCCCGTTTTCATGCGTTACAGTTCAGCACAACTACAACTTTCCCTACAACTGTAGTTTAAATTAGACTAGCTATACGTTAACAAACACACATGAGTTGTAAAAGTCTGCTGTCTTTTACATACCATCATGCAGCAGGTATCCTCGAGCAAAGTGCGTCTTATTTTCCTACACGCTCAGTAATATTTGCAAGGCAGTAAAGAAGTGATGTCATTCTATGTCAACACTTCATTTCCTCATCCTGTGCAGCATGTATTTTACTTTATCCACTTCAAAAAAAAACTTGTTTCGAACCATATTTCACATGTAAAGTGTTAAATGATCCATGTGCTAGTAAAACAGAACTTTTTCTAACTGTAAAAGCAAAATTACCTCTGATAATATGTACTTACGGCTGACTATTAAGTACTCCCACCTATAAATCTTATACCAAACTATAATTAAAGTGTACGTCTTTCTCCTCTGAAAGTATATAATTAACTAATTGAAAGTGATTTGATATGTAATATTATGATTCAAGGGAAATTAATGTTATAGCTTAAGTGCAATCATTTACCCAATCAAATTTATTGAAACAGGCAAAATAATGGTAAATATCACTTAACGATTTAAGTATTTAAATAAAATACTTAATTTTAAATAACATAGCCTAGCAATTTATATTAACATTAAAGTTATTTCCGGATACGTTTAAGGCTTATCATGCGCGAATCAAGCAGTGCTCTAGTGAAGTTTGTCCCAGTGGTGTTTCCGTACTTTTCAGTCAAAGCGGGCGGTCCTGTATGCGCATGCGCATATTGGACAGATTGGGCACTGAGTTTGTAGCGAGTAGTGGATTGTGTTTACAGAGCGAGAGAACGGTAAGAATAATCGCCTTCTATTTCATACCACACTCATCTAACGAGTGTGGTATGGTCTCTATATTCTTTTCTTCCAGATGCACACTTCTGTAATTGAGAAAGGCGATGGGCTGAAGTGCACAACCTTGTCGCCATCTGTTCTTGGGTGTCCTCTGCCCCAAATTTACTCCCAAAAGCGAAAGTGTCGTCCAGAGGCACTTGCTAAATCATGAGGCAAATGCCGTGCATTTCATGGGTATGTTCATGAAAAGTATCTTTTGAGATCATTTGCCTTTACGTGTAATTTTGAGTGAAATTTGTGTTTTAGCATGTCTAAGTTGATATTTTAACCAGTGTTATACTGGGTTGCACTCCTTCGAGGACTATGGACAAGTTTAACACAGAAAGCAAGTTTCTTTCAGAGATCCTTACTTGTAGCACTCAGTGGAGTTGTTTCACTTTTTGAAATACACGTAACTTTAAAGTAAGGAAAAAATACATTTGTATGTACTCTATAGGATGTTAGGTAAATAATTGTTTCTCTGGTACTTTATGGCTGTTAAGAAAAATTACTCTCCCTTTTTAGAAAAGATCATCTGCAGACGTAATCTGCCCTGCAGAGATGGAAGCCATTTTCACTGTTGATTTTGTGGAACTAATAATCCGGGAAGATACAGTTAAACACGTCATATAGAGTGCAAAAATAAATGCGATCTGGCCCGGTTCACATCGATTCCACCTTCTCAACCGCCCTCATCAGAGACCCACCCTACTATTTTATCATCAATTCCACACTGATCAATGTTCCACATCGATGAGTGTGGAACATTCATACCCACTTCCACCTCCTGTGTTAGCTGTGAAAATGGACCATTTGAAACACAGACAGCACACCCGGAGACATCTGCTGTTGTCACAGGTTTCAAAAAAGAACGAGAAGGGCCAGATTTATCTCAGTCACCGCAGCTACAACCTCAGAGGATCCCATTGCTCCAGAGGACGGAGGAACTGGGGCTGTGCCATCAACCCATGTGAGGTGCCTGCTTTGTCCAGTTGTTCTGTGCAGGCGGAATTTGTGTTTACATAGCTAAAGAAATCATGGCCATGCAAAAGACATAACAGCACAATCCTGCTTACTAAGGACATCTGCAGACCAAAGTAACGGCCTCGATGCCGTGAGAACAGCTTCCAGAAGATTCAGCGTTCCAATGCACGTGCAGCGTGAGACACGGGGACAGCTACATCTGAGGAGATGGAGGATTGTCATCCCATCCGTTCATTAGATTATTGTAACATCTCTGCCAGTGAGGAACACCTGGATTACCAAGTAGTTCAGCAAATGGCAGAAAACCATTGTTTTAACCAAATTAAATGAGGTCTGTGCTAATTAAAAACCTTTGTATCATTATATATGAATTTAAAATTACTTTTGCTCAGATGCCTCCCACTTTACATTGTCATTTAGATTTAAAAACAAGATTTTTGGCTCATTTCCTCGTTGCAGACTCATGTAGGGTCAACCCACAGAGTTAATCATTACTATGTTGTCCGATATCACCGTTCCCCAGATTGTCTTCGCTCCACTCAGAGCAACATTCCAGCGCCACGCTTCCTTTTGTCTTTTACATTCTCGTTTTAGTAATCCAGCTTTCTTTTAGGAACTGAAGATGAACCCCAGCAGAACCAGCAGCAGTGGGAAAACGTTCCTGTTCACGTCTGAGTCAGTCGGAGAAGGACACGCAGGTACCAGTGTGGACATGTGTGAACATGTTTACCCACTCATGGTTACCTCAGTCAACAACTGTAGATCTACAGTTAAATTAAATTCCAATTCAAAGTGCAAAACAACCTCAATAATATATAATGCTGTTTTCAAATAAACTTAAATGTTGCTTCCGCTGCTTTCATTTATTTTTGATCTTTTCCTCCACATCTCACAGATAAAATGTGTGACCAGATCAGTGATGCTGTACTAGATGCCTACCTGAAGGAAGACCCTGACTCTAGAGTGGCCTGTGGTAAGCACCCAAATCATTAACAAAACGCTCTTAATGCAATAGATGTTGATGTGGATCACTGACTTCTAGTAGTAGTAGTTGTAGTGACTCATACAAGATCAGAATTTGACCCCTTGGTCAAAGGTCGCTGCAGCATTATGTCTCCGTACTTTGCCTCTGAAATGAAATGATTAACTATTAGCTAGCACCATCTGTTGTCAGAGTTGTACAAACATGTTTTATTACAGAGTGTGTGACCAAAACGGGCATGGTCTTACTGGTTGGAGAAGTGACTTCTAAAGCCAAAGTGGATCTCCAGAGGGTGGTCCGAAAAACTGTAGAGTCCATCGGCTACGATGACTCCTCCAAAGGTGCGGGATGGCTG
This sequence comes from Arothron firmamentum, assembly GCA_016586285.1. NCBI lineage: Eukaryota > Metazoa > Chordata > Actinopteri > Tetraodontiformes > Tetraodontidae > Arothron > Arothron firmamentum. The sequence continues at coordinate 12,523 of BJFM01003325.1, read as the reverse complement.
TATGACGTGTTGGCGTTGAATGACCAACGTGTTGAACTTTCCTGAGCTCCAGCTGTGATCCGCAGGCTTCGACTACAAGACCTGCAACGTGCTGGTGGCACTGGAGCCTCAGTGTGCGGAGATTTCCGATTGTGTGTTTGAAGGAAGGGATCAGGAGGACATCGGTGCAGGCGACCAGGTTCAGTGTTCAGGTTCTATATATTCTGACACCATTAAACATCACAAAAACAAAACAAACATTTTTAACTTTGAAGCTGGTTAAGCATCTGCAGTATTTTAGTGTCCCATTAAATAATTGTTGGTATTTGAATACTTCATGATGTAATTGGTTTTTATTAAATCACGAGTTTAGCTCATCTTAGCACCTTTAATAAACATCTAACATTTAGATTTTTTTCTGTCCTTGTACGTCTGCCTTTCAGGTAAAATCTATCAATATTTGCCTTTATCATATTAAATTCATCGAGCCTCTCAAATGATCTTGTTAGAACACATCGATCTGGACCATCTGGCTGGAAACGTTGACAGCGGCATTCCTGATATGTGGTCATGTTTATCCTGCCAGGGTCTGATGTTTGGCTATGCCACCGATGAGACGGAGGAGTGTATGCCTCTGACCATCCTCCTGGCCCACAAACTCAACTACAGGATGAAGGAGCTGTCCCGCAGCGGAGAGTGTCCTTGGATCTTACCAGACTCCAAATCACAAGTGAGTGGTGTCTAACTGACAACATGATGGGACTCACAGTGTCACCATGGCAACCATTTAAATATGAGTTAGTGACAGACATGTAGAACATCTTATTATATTTTCCTTCCTCTTGTTGATAAAGTAGCAGAGAAAGAAGAGCATAGAGCTGACCCTTTGTTTTCCTGCAGGTCACCGTGGAGTACCGAGACAACATGGGAGCCATGGAGCCTCTGCGCGTTCACACCGTGGTCCTGTCAGTGCAGCACGTCCCAGAGATCAGCCTGGAAGACATTAGGCACAACCTGATGGAGAAGGTGGTGAAGGTGGTCATTCCTGCCAAGTACCTGGATGAAAAGACAATCTACCATCTACTGCCAAGTGGGAAGTTCCTTAAAGGGGGTCCACAGGTGATAAAGACAAAACCACAGCAAAAAAGGAAAAAAATATCTATCTATCTG
>BJFM01003325.1:0-11346 GCA_016586285.1 Arothron firmamentum | reverse complement strand
CTATCTATCTATCTATCTATCTATCTATCTATCTATCTATCTATCTATCTATCTATCTATCTATCTATCTATCTATCTATCTATCGATAGATTTTTTTGCACAAAAGCAGGAGACATATGATGGTTTTGTGTCATCAGAGTGATGCGGGACTCACTGGGCGTAAAATCATAGTGGACACATATGGAGGATGGGGTGGTCACGGAGGAGGGGCTTTCTCTGGAAAAGACTACTCCAAAGTGGATCGGTCGGGAGCTTATGCTGCTCGCTGGGTTGCTAAATCTTTGGTCAAAGCTGGGCTGTGCAGGAGAGCACTTGTTCAGGTGAGGAAGATAAAATATGGTAATACGGTCGTCATGTGCAAACAAAGTCAATAATTCTACTGTTTTTATGTTCCTTTATATGAACACAAAAGAGCGTTGAGATTTTCTTGTCAGAAAAATCTTTGACACCGCGTCTGTTGTTTTGCTTAGATCTCCTATGCTATCGGTGTGAGCCATCCACTCTCCATCTCAGTGTTCCACTACGGCACGTCAAACAGGGATGAAGACGAGCTGCTGCAGATTGTGCAAAAGAACTTTGACCTGCGGCCAGGTGTTATTGTGAAGTATGTCCAATTATCTCAGAGCTGCAGTCTTCCTCTCTTTCTCTGTTTATGCTGACAGTAATATTGGCCCTCTCTTTTAACAGAGAACTAGGTTTGAAGCATCCCATTTACCAGTCCACCGCCTGCTATGGCCACTTTGGAAGAGAGGAGTTCCCCTGGGAAAAACCAAAGTCTCTCCTGTCCTAAGTGTGGGACATATTCCACTTTTAAACACTCAAGTCTAAGTGTCATGCAATCTATATTTTCAGTCTAGCACAGTAGTAAATGTTTGGCCAAAGAATTATTAAACTGAAATAAATGTTATTTTTTAGATGAATATCCAGTAAATACTGTATAATTGAATAATATCGAGTAGATTTGTTGCTCTTAAAATTTGATATTTATTTTGCTTGAGCATTTTAGCTACTTGACCTTTACACTGGATTCAAGTAATTCTACACACACCCCTTTTTCTTTTTCTTTTTTTTTTTCTTTTTTTTGCCTGCCAATCGTTTCGGTAATTGTAAAGTGGCAAAAAACTGGCGAAATACCTAAGAAAAAGGTTTGTCCACTAGGTGGTGGCAAAGGTCCAATAGTGGGTCAGGGTGCGTTTAAAAAAATGATTTTTTTTTTAACCTCAAGTTCATGTTTTTTATTTTAACGTAAATATGAAATAAAAAATGAATGAAAGTGTTTTTTTTCTTTAGAATTACAGTGGAAAAATATAGTAAATTAATTATTCTCTAACGGGAAATACTTTTAAAACAACTTTGTCCACTGGATGGCGACAAAGGTCCAATAGTATTTCAGAACGCGTAAAAAATAATGAAAGTTATTAATATGATTTCAATGAAAAATATCTAGTAAGTTAAATATACAGTAACTAACACGGGGGGGTACCGCCTGTGCATCTAGAAATACAACTCTAAAAAAAAAATAATGTCCATTAGATAACGACAATGATCAAATAGCGTTTCAGACCGCATGAAAAAACTTTTTTCCTCTAAAACATGTTTATTATTGCTAAGCAACTGCAAAGTAATGAAAGTTGTTCACTACAATGCGAGTGAAATTAAGCACAAATGAATTTAAATTAATTAAAATTCGAGAAATGCCTAAGCTTGTCCACTAGGTAGCAGTATCGGGTAATTGGCGTTTCAGAATGCATGAAAAAAACCGACTGAGTAAGAAACAAGGAGTTCAGGCTCAATATAAACAGGCACTTTCGGAACGGACTACAAATGTCATGTTAAATGTGCAATCAACATGTTTGCAATCAAAAATTATGAACTGGCGCCACAAGCGCAGTAATGTCACAGATCACCTGATTGGCTGACACCAGCGTGTAAATGGACGGAAGTCTGTCGGAGGTGCGGTGAAGTTTTGGTTCATAATCGGTCGGTTCCCTTTGGGCGACCGCGATCCCAAATCCACCTCAGTGATGATATCTTTAATGTGTTTTAGTTAAAGTTATGTAACCTGGGGGGAGGGAGGGGAGGGTCTTTAGATGGGTGTGTCGGGAGAGTAGTCCTGCAAGACTTGGATGCATTTTTGAAGCGATAGAAGAGGAAAAAGTTGGATGCGTCACCATGTCGGGAAACAATGGACATTATGCGGTGAAGAAGAGGAAAAAGCCCGTGCAGAAAACGTAGGTCACTGTTAAATACTATCAATACTTAACTGTCACCGCAGGGCACGGAAGCAACCCGAAGGGTCGAGTTTCCCTCGTTTTAAAAAGGCATCTTTTACCTAAAAAGTCCGTTGTTATAGATTATCCACAGACTTTGCAATATCTGAATGAACAAATCACATTAATTATACAGCCTAAAAAAGTGCCCTAGAAATAAAGTACTTGTTTTTACAGGAAACAGTCTAGAAAACCCTGAATGTTGTGCGGGGAAAACATTGAGAACATGTTTTTAAAGAATTCACTTTGTGTCTTATTTTGATTTCAGCGGGTTTGTTTTGCTTATTTCTAATCATCAGACGTAGTTTTGCTCCACTAGGGCTTTTCTGCTACACTCAGGCTCTGTGTGTATTTTGCATGTAATAACCATATGCTGTTACCACTTTTAGCTTATTAGTTGTGTTTATAGGTCAGCGTTTGTTTTGGCAGCAATCAAATGTTCAATAGGATCGTTGTTGTCCTGAATTGGAAGATTCAGCGTATTAGTACAACAGAAATGTGTGCTCACACAGGCAGATGTTATCCACATCACCCTGTTTCCCCATAGGAAAAAGTACTTCAATTCCCCCAAAGATAATAATAAAAGTCCGAGTCTTGGAAATAAAATGTGCTGTAGATGACAGACCTCACTGAACGCATCCTCTCATCTGGTGCATCGTTTTAAAGAGTGAAGCCCCCACTCCTGAAGACCAACCCGTCCAAACGCCACCGGGACCGCCTGAACGTGGAGCTGGATCATCTGGCCAGTCTGCTGCCGTTCTCCGAGGAGATCAGGAGTCGCCTGGACAAGCTGTCGGTGCTTCGCCTCAGCGTGGGCTACCTAAAGGCCAAGAGCTGCCTCCGAGGTCAGTGACCTCTGCGTTTGGCGTATCGGTGTGGTGAAAGTGAACCGCTGGTGCAGACGGAATGTGGACTTTTGAAAGTGAGAGATGACACGGTCAGGTGCTGACCCTGACACCAGGTTGAATGAAAACGCACCCTGCTAGAGAGGAAAGAGGAAAGGGTGCTGCGGGGAAAACACGGTGTCAATCAGGAACCTGCTGACAGCCAGACTGGGACAGTCGGTCTTTATTCTGATGCTGATCAAACACGCACCCAGTCAAAGGTGATACCAGGATTAGCAGTGAAGTGTGTGCTTGCCAAAAGGATGTGAGTGAGTGGAAGTGTATTATTTACTTACTTACTTTCAGCTTGTATTATTATGCCGCTCTCACTTCAGTCTGGCCTTTGTTCTGCAGCAACAAACTTCACCTGTTGCTTTCGTCTGTTTTAAGTGCAGACTTAGACCCAGCTGGCTTGGGGACTGTGAGTGAGTTTTCAGAGCTTTTTGTGGAGGAGTTGCTCCGGTAGTTTCTCCTCAAATGCATCTTTGGTACGTCTTGGCAGCGACTCCAGACCAGGGGAGCCAGCCCCCTCCCTGCTCTGTGGCCCTCTGGTTTCCTATCAGCCGACTGATCGCTGCTGCTGCTGCTGCTGCGGATAGAGCCGAGGGGGTGGGTCAAGCTGGCTGGCACGGCATGGGGGCTGCTCACAAGGTGGAGGGTTTGCATGTTCTGTGGTATCTGGCAACAGGATGTTGGAGGAACCTTTAAGCTGTGACGCACTTTGCTTTAGATGGTGATCAGGGGCCAACGTGGGCGCGCTGACGGATCTGCAAGCACGCAGGCTCGTACGCAGTACACATACGCGGCTCATACGCTGGGTCCCAGCCCCCCTGAGACCGTTGCCTCCTCACCGTGACAAACATTTGTTTACCAGAAATGAAAGCTCTCTGCTGGTGTCTGTGACTGCAGCCAGAGATTTTCACGTTGCTCAAACAACCAGCTTCATTTAAAAGAACATAAAGGTCTGGCTGTCATTGCCTCAGTCTGACTTCAAATAAATAGGTTAATTAAAAAGGAAAAAAAAAAAGGACAACCGTGTTAGCATAGTTTTCATTGTTTCTAGAGGAACGGCTCCTTGTGACCTCCTGAAAATTTTCTGTCTCTGTCTAATTTCCTCTGGTTCTTTCCTCAGGGTTTAATACTCGGGTGAATTTTTAATCCCGTTGATATCACAGCGAGTATACCCATTACTGGGGGGCTTCTGTTGTTTCAGTCAAAACAAAACCTGTGCTGCTCTACTGCCTCGGTTGCCTAAAATAAAACAGGTGTTTTCGAATTTGAGCTTTGGCCTTCCTGTTCCTGCTTGTTGGGCGGATTGTTCGATGCTTTTAGATCGTGTGCTAAAGTAATTATATGTTTTTGTTTCGTGGGCTGACGTCAACCCTGCCAAGGCGCTGGCAGGAGTCAGGGGTCCACACTGTCAACAGGTTCCAGCTACGCTGAATCACCTCTGAGCACAGATTGTTCCCTCCGCTGAGCCCTGAATGAATCCCAGGTGAACACATTCCCCTTCAGTCAACACCAGGAGCGCGGGTTATCATGGTGAACCATCGTCACCGTAGCAACCGCCCAGAGTCGGAGCGGTGCAGGAAGTCTGAGACCATGGCGCAGGGGAAAAGGGGATTTGCTTCGCGTGGGCCGCGTGTAGCTCATGTGTGTGGCGATAATTGGCGTCAACAGAGGTTGAACTGAGGTTACGGCTGTTATTAGCTTGATCCAGCTAAATTTTCCTGTTAATTCTGTGTTTCCTCTGAAAATTGCTTTCACCATTACAGATAGCTAAAAAGTAGTTTATATTTTTGCTCATTTTCTCTTCATGGAGAATCCCCGGCTCTGCTGCTTTATTCCAGTCCAGTCCTAAAAAAAAAAGACATTGAAAGCACTCGTTGAAAAGACAGAAGTCACTTAAGGGGCCGTCGTTTGGGCTGGTACCAAACTCTCCATGAGACTGCTGAAATCTAGAGTTTGTCTCCTTTATGTCTGAGTAGGGGAGGAAGTTGGCCGATGATCTTCCAGATAAGCGGAGATAAGTGAGCTGGGCTCCTGGCTGATGTCATCCCTGCAGCGTACGTCAGAGCCTCATCATCGGAGCGTTAGCTGCAGCAGGTTATGCTGGCAATAGTGGGAAATATCGTCATAGCAGAGGGAGATAGGAGCCAGAATATATCTGCAGTAGATTCAAAATAAGAGCTGGTTTCAACCTTTGACCCTGAATATTCTGCTGATTTGTCTTATAACAAAACTAACATTCTTTCAGTCCTTCGGGAGTTTGAGGTATGTTGCTCTTCATGACTGAGCAGATTCCTCTAGATCTCTCTCTCTCTCTCTCTCTCCCTCCCTCCTGCCCTCCCCCCCCTCTCTCTCTCTCTCCCTCTCCCTCTCTGTTTGTGTGTGGTCAGGAGGAGAGGGAGGCACACAGATCCAGTGGGTTTGTTTTACAAAGAGGAGTGAGGATGATGCAGCCAAATGTGGAGGCTAGCGTGCCGTCTTGTCATTACTGCAACAAAAGGAACGGAGGATTTTCTTTGTTGCATGAAAGCCAGCGACCACAGATTAGATCACTCAACATTCAGCAAAAGCCACGTCTTCACTCAGAGACAGAAAAATCGTGGACAACTTTGACTGGATAGCCTTTATTAACATTTACAAAAACGTATATGCAGATATAAATAAACAAATCTGAAGATCTTTATTATGCATTGCGTGTTTTGCGACTGTGTATTGGATGGTTTGGATATGCAAAATCTGCCCTTGTTGGGTCCTCGGGACCTCACAGATACGTTTATTTGTTGAACAAATGTGCGTGAGAACATTTAAACGGCAAATACATGTGCAGAAAGTGTTGCAGCAGGAAACCAGGCAGGATTGTTCTTGAGTTGACTTTGGCAAAAACCTCCTCTTTGTCATGTGGGAACGTTGCTGCGTCTTGTTTTACACAATATCTTCAGTAACTTGATCCCATACAGGAAAGGAGACTTCTGCACACCGGTTTTACTATGACATAAAATCCGGAAATATTTCTTCTTGCCCCTAACTCTAATCTCTCTCCCTCTTCTCTTGGCTGATCTGTGTTTTAGCGCCCCTGCAGAAGAGCTCGGCGTCTCCGGTCGCTGCCAACAGCAGGAATGGCAATTCGCCGTCTCTGGACGGAGTCAGTTTTCCAGAGGGAGAACTCCTCCTGAAGGTACAGGATTTAACCACCACCTCACAGACCTGCACGGCTGCTTTCATCACTTTGTGTGTTGTTTGTCTTTCTGTGTGTTGTTTAGGCTTTAAACGGTTTTGTGTTAGCCGTGATGGCTGACGGGACGCTCTTCTACGCCTCCCCCACCATTCAGGACTTCCTGGGCTTCCACCAGGTGAGGCAGCGGCTCCGGACGGACCTCCTTCCCCTTAATTAGTGCAGCCTCATGTGAGCTTTGCCGCTTGTCACAGTCGAGCATCCACTCTGGTGCGTTTGTGTAACTTGTCGGTTTAAATTCTGACAGTAACAGTCACATCTCTGTTAGAGTCACGCAGGAAAATCATTTCAGCGTTGACGGTCGGTGTCTCTGTGCAGCAGTCACGTTGTAGGTCAGGCAAAGTGCTTGCAGGCGAATAAACCCGAACATGCTTAAAGCGGAGGCCGCCGTGATTTCCTGTGACAAATCTGCAGAAATACATTTATTTCAGGCGGCCTGATGCTGCGTGGTTGCATCTTTTTAGCTCCAGAACAGCGATTGCAGTGTGCTTGACTGTAAGGACTGTCCTGTCTTTCTGTCCTCAGTCTGACGTGGTCCAGCAGAGCATTTACAACCTCATTCACAAGGACGACAGGGAGACGTTCGGGCGTCAGCTGCAGTTCTCTGAGCTCGGAGCAGGAAGTAAGAGATCAGCCTGAGTGAAAACCTGCGCTCATTGCTTTGCATTTTTAGAGCTCTGTGATGTTGGATGAAAGCTCCACGTGCAGTGAATGCACCACACCCAGTGTGAATAGCGTGCACGGGAGGTTGCACTGCCCATGTAAACAATGACATCTCTCATCAGGCTGTTCCTGTTAGGTTTGTTTTCATGCTGCAACGTAATTGCTCGTAACCAGTGTGTATTTCTTTATACTAGATTCTCCACTTCGTATCCTGGCTGATGTTTATTGTGCCTCCATTGTGGTTATATCAGATGAACCTGGATGGTGTGGCGCTACAGTCAGCACTCAACACCGTGACTGCGCTCCTTTCTGTGCAGACGGCTCCTGCAGTGATGAGCCTGAGGACATTCCTCCAGAGACCTCCACCTTCCTTGAAAGAAACTTTTGTTGTCGCCTTCGCTGTCTCCTGGATAACTCATCTGGATTTCTGGTACTGCACATTAAAAAAAAAAAAAAAAAAAAAAAAATGAAGAGAGTATATAAATAGTGTTTTCTCTTTATGTTTTAGGCTTTGAACTTCAACGGCCGGCTGAAGGTCCTGAGCCTCCCGGCAAACCGAGAGGCTGATGGGAGCCCAGCTGCTGCTCAGCGGGCTCTGTTTGCCATCGCCACAGCCGTGGAGCCTCCCTCAGTCATGGAGATCCGGACGAAGACCTTCATCTTTCAGACCAAGCACAGGATGGACTTTGCTCCTGTGGGCGTTGACAGTAGGTGGGTGATTTCAGGGCAACCTGAGCAGCCACCCCCCCCAGCGAGGGTCCTCACAACCTTGTGTTTGTTTGTTTCCAGGGGCAGACTGATTTTAGGCTATTCTGAGATGGAGCTGGTGACTCCAGGCTCTGGTTACCAGTTCATCCATGCTGCTGACATGATGTACTGCGCTGACAACCACCTGAGAAGTGAGTTATGCTGTCCGTCACACACATTTCACACACCGATAAACCCTGACTCCTGCTTCACCTCTGCACTCTGCCCTCAGTGATAAAGACAGGAAACAGTGGCTTCACTTACTTCAGGCTGCTGACCAAAGCAGGACACTGGTTGTGGGTTCAGGCCTCGGCCAGGGTAGTTTATAAGAACGGGAGACCTGACTTCATTGTTGCTCGTCAGAAAGCGATCACGTACGTCGCTGCACGTTCTCTCTCGGCAGAAATTAATTTGCAGTTAATTAATATTAATATTGAGCAGGGCTTTCCTGCTTTTTCCCGGTAGGAACGAGGAAGGAGAGGAGCAATTACACCAGAGAAGACGGCAGCTTCCCTTCAACCTCTCTACCGGCGAGGGCGCCCTGTACAACACCTGGATGGAATCCTTCTCCCTGTCGGGACCTCCAGATCCGGATGCTTCAAGCATCACCAAACCCACAGCAGAGAATTGCTTGGACCCTGCGTCTGTGCTGGGTTCCCTGCACCGACAGGATCTTTCTGTTTACTCCTGCACCCAAAAACCCAGCCCACAGAGGCTCCCTCCAAGGCCAGAAGCTTTGGATTTGGAACATCCTCAGTCGTCTTTGGAACAAGCTTTCTGGGACAGCCACGCTCTGCTCAGTGTGCCGGGTCAGAGCCAGGCCTCTGAGAAGAGGCCTGTCACCGGGGACCGGACGGCAGAAGCCATGATCGAGTCACTGGAGCAGATTATGGGAGATATTGAGAACGGAGGGATAGAGGGGTTTGAAATCGAGGAGACAGAGCTGAGGGACTGGGAGAACACCCTTCTGAGGAAGAAGAATGAAAGGCAGGATGCACTGAACGACCTGAACCAGATCCTGGCCAACGATGTGTTCTCATACGTGGAGGAGGCTCTAATGAGGGAGAGCGGAGGGCCCCTGCAGGGTTCAGGGGTTCACGCTGCTGCACACACTCTGACCCCCACACACAACCCACCACTGTGGCCCTCGGGCAGCTGCAGGCCCCACTGTGGGGACCAGGTGATTCCCTGGCAGTCCTGCAGCGTTGCACTGCCTGACCCCACGCAGCCGTCTGGGCACCTGCCCGTCAATAACACCAACGGTATGGACCAAAGCGTTCAGCACAACCTAAAGATCACACACCGACTTCAGGGCTCGTCGTCATGCCAACAACAGCAGCCGCACAGTTTTCGCTGTCACACACTGACACCTAGCTCACACGTCCCCGGCAGCTTGGACTCGACAGTTCTGCTGCACCACCCACAAATGCAGCAGTTGCCGGGCAGCTGCGGCCACGGCAACAGAGAAGGACACATTAGCAACGCTGGTGCTGCCGCGCCTGTCAGTATGAACAGGACTCACACGTGCTCCAGAGGGCACCCGCTGGCTGTGCACACAAGCCCAAACGCTCCCTTCAGCCTGTCCCATCCTCACATGGCTGCCTGCACGGATGGGGGCAACCTCAGTTCACTTCATCTGAACGGAGATACGTCCGGCCTGGAGATGGCTCCAGCCGACTGTTGTGACAGAAATGCATCATTACAGTCGTCCTTCAACTGTTGGCAGGAAGAAGCTCAGGTAAAATAATACTCACAAACACCAGATTTTTAATCTGAATGAATTTTTTCATCTGATTAAAAATCAGAATTTCATTCAAAATTCATCTGAATGAATTTTTTTTTTTTTTTTTGGTTCCAGAATAATGATGAATAGATTAAAACTAATCCCCCTGGTCCCCTCAGATCCCTCACGTCTTCCTGAACGGTGTTGCTGACCCGTTGTCCTTCTCCGTCCTTCTCGCTGGAAGCATCAACCTCTCCCAGGACACTGGGACATAACTGCGCTGTCCCCCCCAAAGCACTTCTGACGTGTTGACGTCTTGGTTACATATTCAGATGACTCACGCAAAAAAGCCATTTATTGACAATGTTACCTTTACTAATTGTCTGTTCGTTAATGATTAACTTTTTTTAAATCATTTTTTAATAATTGTGGAAAAACAATAAGTGTCAGTTATAAGAATGGCAGCCGTTTATTATCTATCAAATAACTTAAACCTGTGTGTCATTTTCAGATGTATTTTTTCACCAACAATGTCCAATATTTCCCATTTCCAAGTTGGACATAAGAGGATCTCTAACAAATAGACTGTGAAGCCTCGTCTGCAGCAGAAATGATTCCTACAGGGAGACACGATCTCGAAATATCTTGCAGATATTTAAACAACTTTTCATAGTCGTGCTCTTCTTTCAGTGTCTTTAATGTATTCGGGGTAAAGAAAACAGATAAAAATCTGTTACCATCAACAAAGGTAACATAATTTCTTCTGCTTTAAAATAACATTTCAACAAAAATCCAATTTTTGAAACTTTAAGAGAAGGAGAGACTGGCAACATTCAGACTAACAGGGTCTCATCTTTCCTGATGAGGAATAACTGGTGATGAACAGATGGATTGTTGCTGAGTCAGAGAAGATGCAGTATTGGAATAATGAAGTTTATCTGAGGCCCCTAGTAATTGAGCAGTTTGACAGAACCACATATTTAAGATAAAAGCAGCATTTTTCTTTTTGAATATATTGATAAAATTCTTCTACACAAGCTCCCAACTGCTTTGCACTGTTATCTTTTGCGTTAAAACGATCCTGCATCGTCTTTCCAGCTGCTAACTTAGTTCAAAGACGAGAATTAAATCATGAAAATGGTTGATTCCTGACTCCTGGTGTTTTCACGTCTACACACGATAAACTTTACAACACACAGCCAGCAGCTTACCTCTGAAGCAAAAAGATAAATATTTCAGGATTATTGACACCAGGCAGGAGATGTTCTGAGATTTACATTCTAAATCTAATTATTTGCTTTTTTAATGTTGTTTTTAAAGCTTGTCTGTAATGCATTCTAAGCCCTCCTGAAAAAGGTGAAAGTCTCTGTGTCATTAAAAAGGAAAGCCAAGTAACATAGCCTTATCAGCCAGAAATAACGAGGTTTAATTGAAGAGGAGCCACCGGACTCAATAGCGCCCCCTTTGGATGATCTCACGTTTCTGCATAACCGGTAAATTCTTGACACTTTAAACGTTTCGCTGGATATGCGGGCACAGATTACCTGTTCAAATGCTTTGACAGTGATTTTTATCCTTAACTAAAAATATCAAGTTTAAGACAAAACAATTAATTGATGACTAGGTGTTTATAATAATTTCCTCAAGATGGCGCTGTTACATTACAAGTGAATGCCGTCTTGACACTGCTGAAGTATATTCTGTTGATCACAGGCCGGTATTTACACACAGGGTAAGTGCAAATTTTTAAAATTTTTTTTTTTTTTTTGAAGAGGAAAAGTTTTTCACGTCAAATCTATGTCACTGTCTGCAACTGA
>BJFM01003321.1:1027-19416 GCA_016586285.1 Arothron firmamentum | reverse complement strand
GTGTGTGTGTGTGTGTGTGTGTGTGTGTGTGTGTGTGTGTGCGTGCGTGTGTGTGCATGTGTCCTCCCGCTCGGCCTGTCAGGGAAATATAATTTGCACCTTCAGTGCTTTTCACCTGGCTCATATGTAGCATGCAAATTTATTTCTCTAATAATCCAAGTGCTCGACGGCCCTCCTCCAGGATTAATGGCAGCATTCTCGGGGCCTCGCCTCCACCCTGGTCCTCCAGAACATTAGCACCTACACACACACACACACACACACACACACACACACACAAACACACACAAACAGGTACACACACACAAACACACACATACACACACTGACGTGGAAAAATTGTGTTAGTTCTACACAGAAAAACGCCAGGGTATTTGTCCTGCTAGACAGTGTAATGGGCTGGTGCATCATCAGATTGCAATGTCATTTCAGAAAACCTTGAATACAAATAATGGAGAGAAGTGCGGGGGGTGTGGACGATAGATGATGCGTTTTCTAATCCAGTGGGCTAGTTATCCTTCATTTCAGGTAGCGATGGTCTTACAGGCACACACACACACATAAGCAAGCTGAAGAAAAACACAACGCTCTGTTATTCAAATGAAGTGCATTGTGCAGAGCTTGCTGCTTTTCCGGACATGTTCTTTTCTTCCCCTCTTCCACCGTTAATTAATCTCCGAGATCTTTTTTAGCATCCCGGCGCTCTTGCTCTCGACCCTCAACAGCCCCGGCTCCCTGGCTTTTTCTGGGCAAACAGTATGAAATATGGATATGGTGGAAGTATTAATTATAACCCCATGTGTGGGTGGTGTAGATCTAGGAGGAACGGGAGAAAGGAGGAAACAATGTGCCAGCGCCACCACCACCACCCACCGCCTGGATCTGTCACAGGAAAAGCATGGCGAGAGGGAGGAAGAGACGAAGAGAGGGAGGGATAGATGTGCCGAGATGCTGAGCGGGGGCGCGCGGGGGGGGGGGGGGGGGGGGGGGGGGGGGGGGGGGGCGTTAGCATCGCTCTTTACCTCCATCACAGGTGAGGCCGCACAAAGGCTGGGTCGAGGCCGTCAGCTGGTTAGAGTGAGCACCGGCTCTGCAACCTGACAGGCTGCCACTGCTGGTCACTTATCTTTTTAATTAGCTCGTCCCAGTGCTGCTCCGCCCTCTCGGGTTTCCCTGATGGTTCTTGCTGTGTGGATTTCATTCATGTTCCCTCATCATTTTTACAGTGCTTTCGACTCATAAATACAGGTAAAGTGTGGAGAAAAAGCTTTAACAATGATTTCTTCTCCAAGACAGATCTTCTACATCAGTGTTTGGAGCATCATGATGTGGTTTGTGCCAGTTAAAAGCCATAAGAACTAAAAGTTCTGCACTTTACCTCCACGAGCACCAGAAATGATCTGAAAATCAATGATTTCCAGCTGCAGGCGTGCAGACAAACGGATAGACATAGACTGAATTAAACGCTCACCCTGAAATTGCGTGTTTATTATGAAAACATGATCAAACCAGTAGGGGGCGCTGGCATTGGATACCTGGAGCAACGACATGAAAATAAAGGGGTCAAAAGTGTAACATCTGTTGTTTTTGTTGAATAACTGTAGATTTCTGACACATCACGGAAAGCTGCAGAGATAAGTGAAGAAAAATTATTGAAAAGAACGTGACATCTCCAGCTCAGCAAACAAACTCGCAGTAGTCAGAAAAATAAAAGATGATGCTCCACTGCAGTGATTTTTGTCTTCCTCACACTTCCATTCATTATTTATCTGTTGTTTGGCAGATTTGGTATAAGATGTTTGGAATTCCTCTTGGATTCGGCCTCGGTCACCAATGTCTGTGGGAAGAGGGGAACTCACCAGTGACCAATTAGCTAAGAGATTCCAGTTCCGGGGAAATCAGGAGGTGACTGGATGCTGAGACCCGGTATGGCCCCAGCGATGGCATTAAGACGAAGGCGTGTTGGGATGCGGCCCTCCTGTAGCCCCCAAACACGGCACTGGGAACTAATAACCCACTGAAGACCCATTTCTGAGGTGCTGGTGCTGTGTTCTGCAGCCCTCTGCTGAGAAACTACCCCTCCCAGTCAAACCAGCAGATATGAATGCTCCAGATTGAGGAATGGCCAAATCAGCTTCTGTGGATGATGGACTGTGAGGAAGTTACATAAATGCCTGATTTTACCCATAAACCCACTCTCATGGTTTGCAGATTCCATGCCCACAGAGCTGAAACTCTGTTGTTCCAAGATTAAAGCAGGCTGATATCTGCTCCTAAAGTCCTGCGTTGTCACCTGTCAGCGTCCATCTCAGCCGCCGATGAAGACGTGGCAGCCTTCAGGGGAACCAGAATGCCCATTAATGACACAGTTTATTCCGAATGGGCTTTTATTAAAATGAATGGCTAATTAAATTTTGAGACGAGGGGCAGTGAACAATGCCAGAGCGTGGCTACTTTGATTTCCACCCTCCCCACCTCCCACCACCTTGTTTTAAAGTAATTATGCGGGGCCTGACATGAGTGAGCACGCTGCCGGAGACCTCTTTAATGAGTTAAGCAAGAAATATCGCCACAGTCGCCTTCTCTGGCAGCAGCTAATTGCCTGACCACAATGGTCCACTGCTAATTCTGTCATTTAAAATGTGCTTTTCTTCTATTTCTGCAATTTTCTTAAATATATTACTTATCAATGTGCCTGTATGGTGAGTTTAAAAACGGTGACAAGGTTTAGCAGCCGGTGTTTGTCAGGTCAGGCTGCTGTTTGGGTGGTAAGTTGCAGAAGCTGCAGGTGAAGGTTAGCCAACATTTAGTTTCAATGTGTAATTAACATCAAGTTTGAACATTTAAAAGGCGTGAAAGCAGCTGCTTTCAACATAAGAGGCACCGTGAGAGGTTCAGGAAAGTGTTTCCTAATGCACCGTCAGAGAGTCGCAAATACTTGAATGAATCAGTGGAGATAAATTTAAGAGAGGTCTATAAAGAGAGGCATTTTAGGAAGCAACATAAATGAAGCATCTTCCAAGTGCCAAAAAAAAAAAAAAAGAAAGAAATGCACAAGCAGCCACTATGATTCAGTTATGGCATTTTAGTTTGCCCCCCAGCTGCAGTGTCCAGAGCTATAATAATCAGATGGTGGGAAGGATTTTTAAAATCACACCAAAAATGTCACAGCAGGCCTGTCATTCATCCCTCGTGCACACGCTAACTCATGACTCTGCTCTTGCATCCGCAGATATGCTACATCCAGCACACATTTGCGCATGTTCCTGGACCTCCAAACAAGGGAATCAGTGAGACATCCCATAATTATTCATATGTTTCACTTAACCTTTAACATGCAGTCCCATACAGTGCCCCAGCCAGAGTCTGCATATCGCTACCACATTATTACGTGAACAGCCAGGTATTTTGTTCTTGTTTACGGGGCCCGTTGAAGCATCCTTGGTGGAGCTGGCCTACTCTCCAGATGAACAGCATTTCCCCCGTCCCCCGGAGGCTCCCAACTTCTCCTGAGACCTTTAAGTGTTTGTTGACAGACTAACAGACTTTGGCTTGTTTAGCTTTCTCCACTGTCTGAAACCCAAAAGGTCACAATTCCTCCAACAGCCTTACCCCCTCCCCCCCTCCAGAAAGACATGGAGAAGAGGGGGAAATAAATACAAGACCTCTGGAAAATCCCCCTTATGAGCTGACCTCGAGAGCTCTCGGGGAGACAAACAGAATCCCTGCAGCCACGGTTACCAAGTTTACCAACATGTCTCTATGGCTACAAATTATAAAATAGCTAAAAATGTGCCCCTCTCAGCTGGAGATGCAAACAAAGAAGAGGAGGAAGTGAACTTGGAATCCCTTGCTGCACGCATTACCCACATGTAGCACAAAGACATGTTTGACTGTAGGTTTCTTTGACTAAAGGAAAAGCAGCCTACAGACGGACATAATACATGTCCGTTTGGCACATCCGGGTGGTCACCGTCGGTGCCACGCTGTGCGGTATGGCTACACAATGCAGTTGTCCTGCTCGTGTGCATAATTCCCCTCGTTACAGCAAATGCGCAACCTATTAACGGGGGGCCTCTATTGTTGCTGTGGCGCTTCTCATTATTATGGGGTGTCTGGTTCAGGCCATCGGAGAGACTCTCGTCACCAAGGTCTCTGTGGAAATCGGCAAGCACATCTCACTGCTTAGCAACCGAGCCCTGGGGCCTGTTTTGCACAGCTTAATTCAGATGAGAGTGCCGCACATGGGATTGGCTAAGATAGATTCACGCTATCTCTCTCTTACTGACACACACACACACACACACACACACACACACACACACACACACACACACACACACACACACACACACACACACACACACACACACACAGAGTTTCGATCTTGCTCCCCTTTGCTGTAGCCTGTCTGGTGTATCTTCTGCGTTCTCTTTCTCTCATCTTACCTTCCCTTCAACAACAGTGATGCAGAAATAGAGAAATCTTCAAGATCCAGCTGTATTTTTGACCTTTCACAGGCTCCTGTGGATCGTGTCCCTGATCTTGGAACGGTGCTCTGACTCCAGGCTAGGTTGAGGGGTGCACATGTGTTCCCCACTGCAACGTAGGTTAGCTGGAAAACATGACTACCTTGTTGTCTTCCTACTGTTCCAGTGTGTGCCTCATAATGCCAGCAATGATAAGTAACAGAATTTAAGCAGAGGTTTTTATCTTTTCGAATGTCAGGATTGGCCATCAAGTGGTGTTTTAGTTAGAATATTAATATTCACAGTCAATTAAATGGTCTTTTTTTTTTATTATTAGTAACACTTTCTTGTTGTGATGCATCAGATTGACTCTTCTGAGGAAAGTTCTTGTGTCTAAAGAGGGGATGAAATGCAAATCTTTCATAATTTAAGCTTTTCTTTCAAAGAATGCATTAAAATGGAATCTTCTTCTGACATCAACTTTGTCAGAAAAGTATTTTTTAAAAACATGGAGTTGTCTCTGGGATGCGCGCGAGCAAACACACAAACACACACACACACACACACACACACACACACACACACACACAATTTCTGGTGTGCCGACAGTCTAAAACAGACAAAACATTTTGATATATTGAAGACCTCTCACTCGTTTTTTTCTGTTTCCTTCTCTCTCCCACTCGCTCTTCCTTCCACCCTAAGTCGTTAAATTTCCTGATAACGGGATGAGTAAAGAATCAACAATGGCGGCTGCGACTCAGACGACCAGCTGCTGCAGTCATTGAGACGGTAATGAGGAGAGGGTCAGCGTATACAGGCAGAGTGAAGGATAGCAGCACACACACCAGAGAAGGGGAAAGATGGTAGAGCAGATGTGTGGATGAGGAAAAGACGGGTTCAGACTGGGAACAAGAGAGGGAGAGCGAGGGAGAAAGAGTCTGAAGTCGACAGGAGATGGCTGACAGCAGAGTCCACAGCAGCTGAAGCCTCCCAGGGAAAGCACTGAAGTAAGCAACTTTTTTCTCTCACACTCCAGAGATGTGGAACACCACAACTGGAAGGGTCACCTGGGGGCAATATTAGATGTTGAATCTGCCACATTAACTTTGCCCACCTTCTGCCTGACCCTTTAACCTTTACAACTGAAGCCAAAATATGTCAGACACCCTCTAGTGGTGGTTTCACATGCCATCAGTCTCTTCATATTTGAAAGTAATCTTTGAAATCTATGATAAAAATTGATCTTGTAGTGTCAACTCTCTGAAGTACTGCAGCTTTTAAATATGTTTTCATAGATATATTTATTGCCCTGCCTCATTGTAGACCAACAACATTGGCTCATACACTTTTTACAGTTTATATGTGTGTAGTTTATTGGAGAAAAAGAGCATTTCACACAGTGTTAAACTGGAAAAGGTAGACAGTGAACCGGCAGCCTTTAACATCTTCATACATGGCAGCTCAATTACCTGAGTGTAATTACAATAACTCCAATACCTCTGCAGTCATGCTTGACAGTCTCCAGACCAGGTCCTGTAATTGCAGGTTGATATATGCGACTGGAAATCAAAGGGGGCTAACGCATCTGTGAGAGCACATCCAGCCTGCGACTTCCACGGTGGAGCTCTGAATCGCTAATGCAATAAAAGGCCGGAGTTATTAGCGGAGTTGTGAATCGCAAATTGGTGTGAATGCCAAATCGCCGGGGTTAGCGCTGAAAAAGATGGAAATGTAAAAAAGGCTTGTGGGAGGGAAGAGACAATGGATGGCACTGAGCTGAGTGAAAGGGAGACTGGCTGTCGGCATAATAGGGTTTAACTACTATACAACAGGTAGACATGAAGAGCCAGGTCAGCTCAGGGAGAACCGCCAGTTGACATGGTGATCTGGAGGTGTGTGATCCTACAGTCTAGGCTTATGTTGTCACATTAATGAACTGATGCATCTTCCTTCGGAGTAAATAAATACTGGAGATTTTTGACATATTCCTGAAATCATTTCCACAACTGACATGCATCGTGATAGTGTAGCCAGTAGTGGAATTAGAATTAGCATGCACTACAAGCTACCTCTTGATCATGTGAGCTAGAAATACTGCCCCCTCGTGATTCTTACAAGTTTTATCGTTGTCTACTTTCATGTGAAGAAAAGTTTGTGGCTGAGACGAACCCAGACCGACATATTAGTAAATGAGCCCAGGATATTAAAACTGCCTGAGTGAACACACCCCAAAACCAAAACCTCCCTAAACATTGCTGCTACTGCTTTCTGCTGCAGTACTGCAATACAGTGAACACCATAACTCTTTGTTTGTCATGTCAAAAGCGTTTTTAGGGAAAGCTCTACTGGACTCATCTGAAAAGGAGTTTTGTTTTATTATGCTTTCTCGGTTTCAGCCACAATTGGATTGCACGATCCGATAACATCAACAACACCATTTGGTCTTGGTTGCTACCCAGTCTATACTTATTGTCTTAGATCATTTGCAGCAACAGCTGTCTCTAAAATCTACTTTTTCATTGCTTTGGCAGACTTGGGTCACTCGTGGTCAGGTTTACTTTAGGATCAACAAGAAGGTCAGAAAAATGCAGAACAGACACCACTTTGGGCTGATTGACGGTTGTGGATTTGTGCGCCACCAGCCTGTATAAAAATCAGCATCGTAAAGACCACACTTGGTCCTAACGCCTCACTTTAATGTGGTCTCGCAGAAACCTGAGATGCTGTGCGGTTCAGCCCGGCGGACTAAAGGGCTTTCTGTGATTCCAGCATTCCTCCATATGTCTTGGGATGGTCCAAAACCACAGGCCCTGACACCAGCAGCGGTTCCAGCGCAGGCTGCCAAGATCTACTGCGAGGAATATTCCTGTTCTCCTTCCAAGAGTGCTCCATTTGGATTTATAGCAGGGGAACATAAAGTACGTGATTAAATCCCTCAGGGCCAAATAGGCAGACTTATGACAGCATCCACTACAGAAAGCAATGGACTCGAACAAAACTTTGAGAAGCGCTGGTTACTGACGGAGGGTTTATTAAAACAATCTGACCCAAAAAGAAGTGAAAATATTGCAGCGTCTCAAATCCAGTCACGCCACAGGCCAGGAAGCTTCTGGCCACACCCTCTAAACAGTATGAAAATAGATGCACACATTTTCCAGGCCAGAATCAGAGCATCATTAATTAAAGAGGGGTTTTTGGTTTTTTTTTTCACAAAATTTTATTTTCTATGCAAAGATAAAAATGATCGCCCTGGAGTCAAATGGCATTTTCAGTTCAGTGCGGGATTGAAAATAAAGATGCAAATAAAATGTAAGAGATTCAGCTGTAGGTAGATGAGAATCGGCAGCTATTTCTAGACTGGCTGATACCTCAAGGCTGTCCAAATCCAGCCCAATCCCTTCCGTGCCTGTCCTGTACCGCTCCAGGTGCCCCATCTAAAGAAATCCAGACAACATAAAACTGAACAGCAACGATAACCTTGGAGGAATCATCAATCACCACAGCTGCAACCTGACTGTAACAACTGCTAATGGAGCCACTGGAAAACACAAAAGAAGAAGTAGGTTGAAGGATCACTGACATCATAATCACACAAGAGCAACAGGAATACAAATCCAGCTCAGTCTCAGAGTGGCGGTATCTTCAATTCCTTCTCAGCGAGGCCCCCCACAGCAATTACACTTCCTTAAACAGACTGTTAGGAGAGCAAGTGAAGGAGGAGGGGAAGAAGTGCGGCGGCACGCTAGGAATAACTGTTGGTCGAAGAGCTAATAGGCATGGAATGATGACAGATATCATGGAGTGGACGCCACGCAATGACGGGGAAGGAATTAATAAGCAGGAATGGGTTAATAGTGCATTAAGAGCCAGCAGGAGAACGGCAGGAGAGAAGAGGGAGAAGCTTCTGAAGTCAGCTGTGAGTAATCACCCCATGGCAAGCCTTCCACGATTACCATAACAGAGCAATTGGACGTGAAAAATGGATAATAGTATGGACATAGAAATGTGGTGTCTGCGTGTGTGTGTGTGTGTGTGTGTGTGTGTGTGTGTGTGTGTGTGTGTGTGTGTGTGTGTGTGTGTGTGTGTGTGTGTGTGTGTGTGTGTGTTGGCCAATGGGGAGGAGGAAAATGAGCACATCCTACTGATTCTCCAAATGTGAAAAACAGAAGGCGGGGTTAATTAAAAAAAAAAGTGACATGTCAATACCAGATGAACTGAACGCCCTGCTGTGTTTATCAGAAAGTCCATCATTCTGATGGTGACTATTATTGGAACGGCTGGACCTTCAAGAATGTCGAGGTCAGAACCTCCAGGCAGTGAAAAAGTTGCATGATGCAGAAAACACTGAAGACCTCCTGTTTCTTGGTCATTGGCCCTCACCTGTATCATGTTTCCTCTCCAGCAGTTTCAGTTTGAGATATAGTGAACTTAAACAATCTCTCTCTCTCTCTCTCTCTCTCTCTCTCTCTCTCTCTCTCTCTCTCTCTCTCTCTCTCTCTCTCTCTCTCTCTCTCTCTCTCTCTCTCTCTCTCTCTCTCGCTGAGCTGGAATACATCTCTCTGCCACAGAGGGAGGAAATGAGAGAGAATTAGGGATATAAAATAGCTGAAAATCAATATGCCCTTGGGTTTGCACCACTTGCTTCCAGTGTCACAGAGGTGTGAACTGTTCCATCTTGTGCAGTTCTCATCCCCCCGATCAGCCTAAAGAACTCAAACGGACATTCATCTCTGTGAATATCTGATACACTTATAATATGATAACTAAATCGCAATTTGAATAAGTGTTTTTGTTTTTTATACATGTGTAATAGTTAACAAGGCCTGTCATGCAGCCCTTATGAGAAAATTTTGTGTTGCTGCAGTAATCTGGCACCTTATTGGTAAGAATCAGGACCTCTTCTCGAATCAAAACCTTCCAGTTTCATTGAGGTTCAAAAGTGAAACCTCTGAACAAGGAAACACTCGTCATAAAGTCAAAGGTCAGAGTGAAAATAAAAGCTACAGCATGAGTGGAGCAACAGCGGTTTGTAGGCATCACTGAAGCATTTATTAGCCATACTGACCTTACCAGAAGCGCCGCTTATTTTTCACTTTTATTTATTTATTTATTTATTTATTGGATCGTCTTTTCTCTGAGCCAAATGACTCACTGGCTGTTGTGCTCCCAGTCTGTCCACTGTCACCTACGCAGTTGCATTCAGACCCCAACTCCAAAAGACCGAGCAGGTGGCACAGAACATTAGGTGCCTGCGGATCACATTGCACTAAAAACACTGCATCTGATTTTCATAAATTAGAAAAGAATGAGGAAAATAAAAGAAACAGGAAGTAGGGTGGCAAAGGTCAGAACACCCTCCTCTATGTGCGTGTTACTGTCCCCATGTTTCTGAGTACATCATTTATTATCTTATATGGCTGCACTGGTGTCTGTGTGTGTCTGTGTGTGTGTGTCTGTGTGTGTGTGTGTGTGTGTGTGTGTGTGTGTGTGTGTGTGTGTGTGTGTGTGTGTGTGTGTGTGTGTGTGTGTGTGTGTGTGAGCCTGGAAATAGCTACAGCAGCTCTAATGTGACTACAACACTTTGTGGGGTCCTAGAGGGGACCACATACAGATATCCAGATGGTCAACACATCACTGCCAACACGTGTAGCCACGTTATACACAAATACACACAATGGCGAGCTGAAACCACTGAAGGCTCGGGCCACGGTTGGAGCATCGGCCCCGCTGGCAGTAACCCTCTCCTGTGTAGACGTCCAGACCCAGACAGCCTGGTAGCAAGCAGCTTGCCAGCTGAAGAATGCTGGAAGGGTGTGTGTGTGTGTGTGTGTGTGTGTGTGTGTGTGTGTGTGTGTGTGTGTGTGTGTGTGTGTGTGAGAGAGAGAACAAGAGCCTCCCAGAAGCACATGCTCTGATCATCGCTTGTGGGAGTTTGGGAGATTTGTACCAAGTTGCAGTCTACTTGAAGCATATTGAGTCTCTAACAAAAGCTTGCTTTTAGCTCAAAAATGTGTGTCTGCATGTGTGTGTGTCTGTGTGTGTCTGTGTGTGTTTATGTCAACAGATGTTTGGTACATGCACGTCCCTCGTGTAAGAGGCTGGGAGATTCTGTCTTACCTGAGGCTGCTGCAGCTGTCCTGAGCTGATCACCATCCCTTTCAACAAACTCTGTGTGTGTGTGTGTGTGTGTGTGTGTGTGTGTGTGTGTGTGTGTGTGCATTTGTGTGTGTGTGTTTCATCTGAAGGCTTTGTGTGTTGTCTCTTTTCTATAAATAGTTACTAAATAAATCATGTAAAAAAGCACACTCCTGTCTCAACCTTTGTCTTTAAAACCATAGTGACAACTCCAGGTGATGGTTGTCCTGATCTGGAGCAGATCGGTGCCTTTAATTTTGTGATCGGCATCAGACAGAGACCAGTCCCCCTTCTCTGAGCTCGTACATCCCTGCCCAGTCCCAACCACAGGAACAGCCTGTCTTTGTTACATCTTTCCCTCTGGTTGCACCACTGAAGTGCTGCTTCCAGAGTCTGAGGGACCCCAACACGTGGAGGTAATGTAACACAGAGACCAAGAAGAATGCTGAGAAACTGAGAGGCCTGAGTTACCTCTGTGATGCTGTGGAGACGAAACGTCATGAGCCTCAGCTGTTTTCCTGACTGACACACTCCTGGAGAACAAATGTTTGAAGAGTCACTGTTTATGGCATATGACTACCTGTTGGAGTCAAATCCAGGTTGCGGTACTTTCACATAGCACTTCCAGGCTCAGCCACACGTTGCATCTATGCTAAAACAGGAAATGTAATGGACCACCTTGATCTAACAGAGATTTGAAATTCATTATCAAATGTAAAGTAAGTACATTTGTAATTGAGAATTGTCGGTGTTTGATAATCTTTTCCACCAGTAAAGGGAGAACAAATGAAGAAAAAGTCTAAAGAGGAGGAATCATTATCTGCTTTGTGAGGGGGCTTGCTTGTCTCCACACACATCCTAAGAAAACGGCATTATAATATTTGCGAAAGACGGGCTAAAAGCGCTGCATGCCTTTGGATTTACAACACGGCTATCAGTAGCCACAAGCTCTGGCGCGAGACAGCGTGACAGGTGTACGTTTCAGCAACTTAAACAGGGCGGATTAAACCACTAGTGGCTCCTCTTCATATGCATTCCTTATGGGAGTTAAGGCCATTTGAAATGCAGGGCCAAAGGCAAGATTACCGGCTCATGGGCCCATGGAGAGAGGTGTGCTGCAACTAAAAGCCTGGATTTGAATAATTGTGGCAGGGCTTAGCGCCTGGAATCAGCACAGAACAGAACCAATGGATTATTACACACACACACACACACACACACACACACACACACACACACACACAGTGTGCACATGCCAACTTTAGAGGGCTTTGACTTGTCTGACTCAATAACTCACAGCATTGCTTGGTGTGTGTGTGTGTGTGTGTGTGTGTGTGTGTGTGTGTGTGTGTGTGTGTGTGTGTGTGTGTGTGTGTGTGTGATTGTGTGTGTGTGTGTGTGTGTGTGTGTTTGTGTGCGTGTGTGTGTGTGTGTGTTAGGTTGAATGCCACCACCTAAACACAGCAGAGCCACCGTTCCAGCTCCGTACATTCTGACACTGGTTGAAGGCTTAGCAGCGCTCAAAGTGCCAGACAGACCGACAGACGGAGGAAACGGAGGGAGGGGAAGAGATGATTAGGAGCTGCAAGAAAGGGAGTGGTGAAAAAAGTGGTGAAAAGAATGGATAATGAAGGCGAGGATGAGAGGAGGTCCCATATGAGTGGCAGAGAGATAGTGAGGGGAGAGCTTTAACGTTTTCATCCTCTTGGAGTAAAGGAAAAAGAAGGAGCAGGTACCGTCAGAAAGGGCTGCTTCCACCTCTGGGAGGGGGGCACACATTCACAAACACTGGAGAACCTTCTAGAAAAGGCTTCCTCATTTCTGCCCTACGTGGGCTGCAGTTCAGCAGGTTACTTTCACCTGGAATGTCTACCTGGTAGGAAAGAATTTTAATTTTTGCATTAAAACATTCAATCTCCAAATGATTTTTCACCCTTCATGATCATCTGAACGTCCACCAGGATATTTTCCCATTTATTTTCTTTCCTTTATGTCTGAAATTGCCTAATAGTGCACGTAGCCTTTGAATTTAGAGTGTTATTTATAGCTGGGAGTAAATAACCTCTCTGGATGAGGGTGTCTGTTACTCCTGATGACTTCCTGTAAAAGGATTATGTCATCACATTAGACTGACCATAGCGGGAAAGCAAACGAATACAAGAGGAAATCACTGTCCAGGTTCAAAACAAGAGACAAAGAAACTGTTAGGAAGTCAATTTAATGTGTCAGGGATTGAATCCCACCCGAGTGTCGGGTCCACAGAAGGCTAACATATGCAAAGCAGCCGCGTGTCCTCACTTTTTAAATGGTGTGAGCGACACTTTGAATGGAGGCAGCATCAACACCTGCTGCCGCAGCTCGACCAGAAAGACGAGAGGGCAAACACCAATTGTAACACCTCCAAGTTGTCCTCTCTCTCTCTCTCTCTCTCTCACACACACACACACACACACACACACACACACACACACACACACACACACACACACACACACACACACACACACACACACACACACACACACACACCACAACAAATGTTGCCATGTCTCCAACTCAATGCGATCTACAGCAGCGTGCTGGTCAAAGGTTGGGCATGCAGATGTCCAACCTCTAGAACAAACAGAATCCTCTTCATCTGACTTTTCTTCATGAGTGATGAAGGCAGAGCCAGTGGCAGACATGCAGCAGTATCACTGATTCAGGTATCACTGATTTTGATGCCAACAGAGAGTTTTTATTCTCTTGAAACCACAGTTTAGTGTCAGAGTTTGAATTTAGGCTCCGAATTAAAACTTCAGCTGTTAGTAGATGAAGAAGCTAAAGTTACGGAACGTACTGGATAAAATACATTCCTGTCTCCTTGCAAAACAAACCCTAAAAGCATCACAAAAAACCTGAGTCTGTCAGAACAGAAGACAATGTATTGTAGTGAACTAAATCCATGAAAGCTGGAATAATAGTGAATAGTAATATGTGACAGAAAGAGTATGATTTCAGATTGAAATGAGATGAAGAAGAGGAGCAAAATCACTCATTTCCTAGACAGCAGATGAGCTCTCGGCAGTCTTTGATGAGAAGGGCTATTTCACGTCTACAATGGGAGGGATGGAAGACTCGGTCCTATTGTGTGAAGTATGAGGATGAGGAGCACCATCCCCTTTAAAAAAAAGACTTTTTTATTATTTAGGTGTGACTGTGGTGTCCCTTTTCTTATTTTGGAGAGGGTGATGGTGCAGTGTTCTCCCGTCTCTCCGTCGGACCCTGTCTCTTTCACAGCTCCCCAGACGGACTCATGTAAATCTATCAAGTCATCTGAGAGAAGCTTGGGCTTTGGGTGTGATAATGACTTGCAGAAGACAACCAATGGTGAGGAGATAGACCCGAGATGCACACATGAACACGCACCGATGTGCCACATATTCCACACCTCTGAGCTCTATGGTAACCTGGCAAACTTCCCTCTCCGATCAGACCTGACACACATAAAGACACACATGCACACCGCTCCTGTGCCAGCTGCTGATAGAGGTGGAAGCACCCGTCGTAATGCATTTCGTGGTGGGGAGGTCTGCTGGATGGCATTGCCAATCCTGCTGAAAGTCTGGGTAGCCAGCCTGAGCTCCCAGTCTCAGTGGGTAGCTGCAAGGAATGGGCCAGCCAGGCTGGTAATAGAGTAAATAACTCAAATGAGGCAGAGTGTGAATTACTTCTCTGATGGGCTGGAGGGGTCCCTGCTGTGAATCCGACCAGGGGGTCCAGCTAGGAAGAGGCTTGAAAATGTGGGGAAATGGGTCTTGGATGTGGCGAGATAGCGGGGGGTGGTATGTCAGGAGGGATATGGTTTGTGAAAGTGTTTAATACAGGTGATGATGGTGGTGGTGGTGGTGGGGCGGGGGGGTTGCTCGAGGCATCCACAGCAGGTCTGGACGAATCGCCGCGGCCCAGGGGATGGATGGTGGGGTCGGCTGTTTTTGACTGTTCTCCAGTATTTCTGGGTATTTAAATTCTTTAAAATTCCTCTTCGAAGTCACACAATTTAAAAGAAAGGGTCTCATGGGCTATAGGTGGATATTCTAAAGTTGAACGGGTCCTGTAGCCTTGTGAAGCCCAGATTCTGAGCACAAACGTAACTTCAATGGCAAAGGGATGATTGAAAACCACTTCAAACATGAACCTGCAACCTTGGGCTTCAGAGAGAAACATATTGCATGAACTAATACAACCTGGAAAATATATGAATACATTTTACTTCATTAGATGACCTCCAAGTAGGTTACATGGTCATTTCCATTCTGTGCTGACCCTCAGGTTCGCAGACACCACTGACAGGCAAACAAAGACTTCAATGACGGTCCCTTGGTGTAGGAAGACTGTACTTATCATTTCAAAGGGCCAGTCGCCTTCACCCAAACCTACTCTGTACCATTGGACAGGGAGGAAAATAGCAGAAGAACAAACAAGGTCCAGCTGAAAACATGCGCTGGTCTGAAAAACATGCATGGGTTGTGATGTATGTGGGTGGTGGTCCTGCTGGAGGGGTGGGCTGTGGTTTACCACCTTGATCTTGTGCACATCATCGGTCATGGAGTTCAGCAGGTGAGCACAGAGTTATGGAAGTTATGAGCAGACAACTGTTTAATCTACATTTATAGGAGCAGGATGAGCAAGCAGGGTCAGCCTGGATGTCTCACACAAATCAAGGCAGGGCAGGACAAAGGAGAGACCCTGGGGGATAAAACACTGACCTATTCTACAGCATACACAGCCACAGATGTCCACCAACTTGTTCTACTTTCTAAAAATGAAAGTTTCACTCAAATGAAGCTCAGTTGGTGGTTGCAAAGCTTCTGGTAAGAGCGAGACATACAGAGGGAATATATTCTTTTGTTTGGTCGGATTTAAGATGGATATACGGTAAGCCATGTAGTGCGCAGGTATATCCAGAGGATATGAGATTTATAAAGTCTCGCTTGATGTGTATTGCTGCAGTTGAGCTTCTGTTGCTGTGTGGGAGCATGCATGTGTCCTGCACGTGCATACAGACATAGGTTAAGCTCGGGCAGAGGAACCAGCTAAGGTGCTGTGTTACACGAATGAAAAGAAAAGTAGAACATGGTCAGCTGTGGATGGATGGATGGATGGATGGATGGATGGATGGATGGATGGCAGTTTAGGCAGCCAAAACACTACAAAGAACAAGGAAAACTTTGATGGAATACAGAAAAAGCTGGCTGACGAATCTGATGTGATGACAACTTTGGACAAGGACGTCTGAAACTTTCAATCTAACTTTTTTTTTGATCGATCTGACGGTCATGTGTGGATAATATTTATCACCTCAAACTCAAAGGAAATAGCTGCTGGTTATTCTCTAATGTAATTACAGTTGTTGCCTGGTGTGTTGTCTCTGAATGTCTCTTTGTCAGCGGCACGTTTTCCCCGTCCATGCTAACGGCAAATACCCTCTGCTTAATGGTGATTGAAATACGGGTGCCGCCTGTCTCGGAAACCACTTAATGTCAACATGTCAGAGGTATCAGGGGGGAACTAAGTCCAAAACTACTGGACTGTCAAATCAGAAACGCCATAGGGGGAACAGATTTCTCAGGAATCTGCAGGCGATGAAAAGAATCAGCAGCGGTTTTGACAGGAATTTCATTTGGCATCGCTCATGTCTCCAAATTAATCCCGCCACAAAATTATGGTTTCCTTTCATCCCCAAAGTCCCATTTCCATGGCTACAGTTCAGGGGAGTCTGGAGGAGGGGAGGGTGGTCAGAACTAAAACAGAGAGAAAAGGGAACCTAAAGACATGTTATTCTTTGATTTGATTTATCATTTCCACTGGAGCAAGGAGGGAAAAAAAGACTAAATCTAATCTCAACAAAGACCAAAATTACATTTTTTAAAATGGAGGCCTTATTGTTTAATGCAAACGGGGGATGGGGAGACGAGTTGTCCTGACAAAGAGATTCGGTGGCTGGCTGGTAATTAAGCTACATGTTAAGACATTTTAATTACCCCTGGTTTTTTTTTTTTTTGGTTTTTTTTTTGTCTGTATCGTTCTGCTTCTGATGAAGATAGCGCCACAGT
This sequence comes from Arothron firmamentum, assembly GCA_016586285.1. NCBI lineage: Eukaryota > Metazoa > Chordata > Actinopteri > Tetraodontiformes > Tetraodontidae > Arothron > Arothron firmamentum. Next base: position 2,714 of record BJFM01003321.1, on the reverse strand, counting down.
GAACAGAGAAATGGACCATTAACTATCTGGGAAAGCAGATAGACGCTGAGTAAAGCACATTTTGACTCATTTCTAAGCAGTGGAGTCATGCTTGAATCCTTCCAGGCACAAATGCTTAAACACTGCCTTTCACTTCTCTATTAATCCTGATTAAAAACTCGCTTTGCGTCTTTGATTTCATGGAAAAAAAGCAACTGTGGCCAAAACATATGAAATGGTTGTAAATGAAACAGACATCTTTTTATTTACGTGTGCTGCTTGTTAACAGCTTGCAGTATTTTGTCTGAGAAGCCAGCCAATGGTCAACAAGATTGGTTCAGAAAAGATTCTCCGTCTGTGGACACAGAGTGCAGAAGATCTTAATGACAAGATAATAATGGCAGAAAACGCCCATTGGCAATTCTGAAGAACTGTTGACATTATCTAGACAGATATTTAGATGGTTTAGCATCTGAAGACATTTAACAATTAATTTCCAGTTTTAAAAACAAATACAAATGCATGGCCATTTTCAAATGATCTCTTCAGCAGGTAGAAAACCATCAGTTTCTTAAAGGTAACTGTTAATTCCAGGAGCTGGCTTCAGATCTCCGTTGTGTTGTCGGGCCAAACGGAACCATCTTCTGCTTTCTTGTCTCATCTCTAAATCTGCTTCTAAAAGATGAAACATCAAACTTCACAAACTTCCATCCTCAGCGTAGATCCTGCTTTTATACAAACATAAAGTTTAATTCGGGATCTTTTTTATGTCCCTTCCTAATTAAACTATTCTAATCTTTGTCCCAGTTTCATAAATATGATCATGATTGCTAATATTATTACATTTTCAGGATTCCAACCATGTCTCACCTGCTGATTCGGTATCACCAACTGAACGCAGTTGTTCGTTTTTGTTGCATTTGAAGTGGCCCTAAAATCAAAATTGCATTGGTTTGTTAATATGAAACCTGAAATGGCTTCATTACATCACTCATTAATACACTCTTTATGTCCTCTGAGATGAAGATCACACGCTGCGACCAATTCCATTTATACCTTCTGCCACCCCTGTGCACTCTCTCGCTCTTTCTCTCTCTCTCTCTTTCTCTTTCTCTCCTCTCTCTCTCCACATCTCTGTCCACATGGCAGTGTTCATAATGAACTAATTTCTTGAAATTTTCTTGAAACAATGAACAAGGATTAGGGTTAACATGGGCACAAACACTTCCTGTTTTCACTTCCTGTTGAAAAAAGTTAAACAAAAAAAATCATGATCAAAACAAACGACATGCAAAGAAACAACGAACCATGACCACTGTCAGAAGAGAGAGAGGCGATGCATACTGATGTCATGATCACGCCACCGTGACATGTTTACTGCCCAGCAGGTTTCTCATTGCCTCTAAACTAATGCCCCACCCTGACCTTCGTCATCCATCCTTATCCGATTCTCCATTCATGAGTTTGCTTTGATCTTTTCATTCCCTCCATCTCTTTCTATTGTCTTTGTTGTCTTCTGCTGAAACTCAAACACAATGAGGCTAATTTTGGTTTATTTACCCACAATCTCAAGCTTCACTGCCAGTAATTGTCCTCACAGTGAGTGGAGTGTGTGTGTGTGTGTGTGTGTGTGTGTGTGTGTGTGTGTGTGTGTGTGTGTGTGTGTGTGTGTGTGTGTGTGTGTGTGTGTGTGTGTGTGTGTGTGTGT
>BJFM01003320.1:43157-55142 GCA_016586285.1 Arothron firmamentum | reverse complement strand
TATATATACATATATATATATATATATTTATAATAAATTTGCAAGGAACTATAAGTACATTTTAAGGTGTTGACAGCTCATCTTTAAGGTATACAGCCTTGTGTTGACTGATAAGGAGACGTAAAATGGTTCGTTGTATAGCTAGCATATGGTCACTGAAGAAAAAAAAAATGTTGTTATCATATGTGGAGTGAGTGGTTCTATGCCCATCCATCCATTTTCTGTACCTGCTTTATCCACACATGGGTTTCAGGGGTCTGCTGGGGCCTATCCCAGCTGTCAAGGGGCAAGAGGAAGGGGACAGCCTGGATAGGTCTCCAGCCTATTGCAGGACTAACACATTAAGTGCGCGATTTCTCTTAAAATCCGTTTGTGGTGAAACTTTTGTAATTGTGGTGCTTCCCATGACATGCTGACTAGTTCTTTTGATTCTTATGCGCTTCAGCCCCTGTTTCAAATTCACAAAGCAAACTGTTTTCACCCATAGAGCAGTTTTACCTCACCGAATTATTGCAAACTATGATATCCCAATGATCCACAATAGGAATTTTATAGTTACTGATGTGCAACTAAACAGTAATATTTGGCATAATACGTGCAGAATAGTGCTTGAAATTACAGTTTTAATTATAGTGACTGCACTTTAGCGGTATTATGTGCCATTAAGTTGTAGGAGGCAACAGAAGTCCCTAATAATCAGTGTCAAAGTTTTTAAGATTTTTTATTCGGGTTTTATTGCTTTATTTTGGTTTTATAGTTTGTACTTTTTTTTAAATTTAATTATACAAGTCAGTGCATCACCTTGTGGTAGCTGTTATAGTCCATGTTTCGAGGCAAGGGGAAGCCAGGGGCAAGGTATAGTTCTTCCTCCATCATCTCTGGCTTAATATACTCCTCCAGGTACATGCGACACAGGCGGCGGTCCCAGTCGTCGGTGATGTGACCCCCATACATGATCTCCCCGAACAGGTAGCGCAGGTCATCAAATGGCACCTAGGACTCAGCTTTGTTAGAAAATTTGGCCTGGGGTTCTTTAGTGAGGCTGCATGTGTTCAGATTTTTAATTAAGATTACAAAGAGAACCGTTTACCTTAAGATTGGCTTCCAGGTAGTTGTAGAGGACATTGATAGAAATGGTAAGGTCTCCAGTGTTAAAGGGGTATGATCTGTTCCATCCTTGAGGACCAAATTTCCTCCTCTCCGCCACCACTGCATGGAAGTAGCACAGGGCAAACCAAATGCTCTTAAACTCATTCTCCCGAGCACACATTTCCAGAGTGTCCTGAAATTAAAAAAAATAAATAATGTTTGAGAGCTCGGCTGCACATTGCCATTAGCAGAATCAAAATTTAACCATATAATTACTGAAACAAGTGACACTGATTTTACTCTAGGTTTGCGATGAAAGTTATTGTCAAATTTGAAAGATAGTCACTGTGCATACCTTAGTATTCACATTTGCTCTGACATTATGATCAGAAATCACTGCGCGGGTTGAAATCTGACCCATTAGTTATTAAATAAATTTTTTGATGATGTAAACACCAATATAAAAGGATTTGCAAACAGCTATTTAAATATTTACATTTTGAATTTGGTATAACAAATACATTTCAGAATGTATCAGAATACACAGTCGCTGTCACGGCCGCCGAGGAAGAAAAGGGTTTGGGGGACACCGCAGCAGCGGCCCTGGAGGCTACCACCAGCTGGAGCTCCCAGCTTGACGTAGCCCTGGATACCCTGCCTGAGGAAGACGTCCTGTATTTGGACTATGGAGAAGACAACGATGTTGCCTCCAACCTCCTCATATCAGAGGACTAGCAGGAAGACATCTTTGTCACGCTGGCAAGGGCTGCACAGCCCGTAGCCTCCGTCGCTTCTCGGCACGACAATGGGAGCAGCACCCCAGCTTCTCGCTCCCTCAGCTCGGACATGCTCGACGTGTGCAAATGTGCTACTGTGCTACTCCCTTTGTGCTAGGCCACAGGGAAAGCGCTGGCAACCATGGTTCTGCAGCAACGAGCGCGGTAGCTCAACCTTGCCTGCCTGTCAGACAGAGCAGGACGACATCCTGGACATGCCCATTGTCCCAGAGGGGATCTTTGGCTCGGCACTCGTTTCCATGCTGTGATGGTGCGAGGCCAAAAAGAAGGAAGACGAAGCACTCCGGCTCTGTCTTCTGAAGAAATCCCCAGCTCCTCCTCAACTGGTGCGACGCACATGCACCTGGTTTTCAAAAAATAAATAAAAAAAAAAAAAAAATTAAAACAAAATTAAAGTTTGTTCTGCTGTCACATCCAAGCCAAGTGCCTGGCACAGCCATCAAAAAGTGTGGTTTCTCCCTGGGTGGGGGTGATGAGGGTGACATCACCGCACTCCATTCCAGGCAGGCCTGCGAAGTGGTGCCTGGGTGCGGTACTACCGGCATAATAATTCCCTGGCTCAGGGAGAGTCAGCTCATATTTTACAGGAGGGAATTTGCTGTTAAACAAAGAAGAGATTGTGCTGAGAAAACAACAGCACAATTTCAGGTATTTTCTAGAGAAAATACCTGAAAAAAATAAAAAAAATTCGGTAATGGATATCTCAGGAAGTACAGGTTCAGGATGCTTACACACGCATCCTTGCTGCGTCTTGTGTGACGGCATGACTGGTTAACATCTATTGATCTGAAAGACACGTATTTCCACATTTTGATTTATCCTCCCCACAGAAAGAACCTACGGTTTGCTTTTCAGTGGATATATTACGAGTACCGCGTACCCCCTTTCGGCCTTTCTTTGAGCCCGAGGGTGTTCGTGCAGTGTACGGAGGCAGCGATTGCTCCGCTGAGCCGGCAAGGCATCTGCTTGGCCATGTACCTGGATGACTGCCTGCTGCTGGTGCAGTCAGAGTAGGAAGCCAAGGCGCATACGCTAGTCCTCTTACTGCACCTACTCAATCTGGGTTTTGTGGAAAATGGGGAAAAGAGCATGCTGTCCCCTATCAAAGATATGGTTTTTCTGGGAATGTCTCTGAATTCAGTGACCTTCATGGCATGTCTCTCAGCGCAGCGAGTCAAGGGTTTCAAGTCATGCCTCGCGCTCTTTCGTCTGGGCAATACCTTTTGATTCAGTTTGTGTCATCGGTTACGTGGGCTGATGGTGTCTGCCATCCTCGTAGTCCGTCTCCACATTGGGGAGTTCCAGTTCTGGGTAGCCACATGTGGACTGGAAAAGATTTTATTCTCTGCAAAGCGCATATGCATACGGGCATAGATGCACTAGCACACGTCTGGCCACATAAGCTTCTATACCTGTTCCCTCTCCTAGCCCTGATACCTCTTTCTTCGTCCAGAGTGAGTAGCCCCACACTGGCCTGCTATGCACTGGCTGGCAGAGCTATATCAGCTGTTGCAGGCTCAGCCCTGGCAGTTTCTGCTGCGCCGGGACCTGCTGTCACAGACAGGAGGGACGGTCTTCCATCTGCACCCAGAGCTTTTGCTGCTGTGGGCTTGGCCCCTGAGTGGCTGAATCTTTCAGCTGGGGAGCTCTCGCCATGAGTGATTTCCACTATACAAAGTGCTCGAGCATTTTCTACCAGGTCTTTCTTCGTTCTCGTAATGACCACATTCCTTTCCAGTTTTCAGTGGGGGTGATATTGTTATTTTTGCAGGACCTAATTGACAGGCAGAGAGCCTTTTTCCACAATTAAGGTCTACCTGGCGGCTACTGTTCCCTGTCACATTGGGTTCGGCGGGCAGACGGCGAGTCAGCATCCACTGATCTGCCATTTTATGTAGGGCATGCGCAGGCTTCTCCCTGTGTCCAGATTGTTGGTTCCTCTGTGGGACCTGGCTGTGGTTCGGGAGGGACTTAAAGGCCCGCCATTTCAGCCACTGCAGGGAGCGGATTTGAAACTCGTCTCCCTTAAGACTGTGTTGTTGTTGGCTTTGGCTTCAGCAAAGTGGGTTAGTGACATTCATGCGCTGTCAGTGCACCCGTCATGCGCTCAGTTTTTCTCAGGGGATGTGAGGATGATTTTGAAGCCCACTCCAGCCTTTATGCCTAAGGTGGTGGGTTCATGTTCTCCCATTGATTTTGCAAGATTTCACTGCTTCACTGGCAGTCTCATGTGCTTTGTTTGGTTTGTGTGGTGCGCACTTATGGAGGCTTCAGGAGGAGCTGTTTGTCTCCTGGGCTGGTCCTCACAGGGGTAAACCCGTTACAAAGCAGTGCCTATCCCACTGGGTGGTTGAGGCGATTGCTTTGGCCTACACAAGGCAGGGTTTGCAGCCACCTGAGGGACTGCGAGCACATTCGACCCAGGGCTTGGCTGCATCCTGGGCCTTGTTCATTGCCTTCAGGACATCTGTGCTGTAGTGAGTTGGTACTCGCCACTTCACCTTTTATATGCTGGACATTTCCGCTCTATGCATGGCACGTGCGGTATTGCTGCCTTGATTTGATTGGGATTTACCCGTGGGTTGGTGGACGCGAGATAAGCTTGTCTGGCAATTCGGGAGCTATGATATCCCATCGTGAGACATCAATCAAAATATTATGAAAGAGAACTTTAGGTTATTTACATAAACCCAGTTCTCTGAGTTATATACGTGAGATGTTTCACCAGACAACCCTTCTTGCTTGGGCGAGTGTGAAGTGGTGCTTATCTTGAAAGAGGTGGTGATGTCCACGTCTGGTATTTATGGCAGGTGGCACTGCCTGACACGGACGGATACATTCACCAGTCAATCAGAATTGGTGTAATGACATTAATCCTTCTGAGGGTTGCCGAGAAGCGTGGATCCCATAGTGAGCCATCTCACTCATATTACTCGGAGAACGGGGTTATGTAAATAACCTAAAGTTTACCTGCCAAAACAAGAGGTAACGCTACACAAAATGCTGTTTTGGTGACATTGTATTCAATGTGCTAAATTGCTCCATGACTTTTTTCTGTCTCTACAATTCCTGTAAACTTCCTATTACAAAACTCAACAGGCTTGGCCACCAAAAATGGGAACTAAGTGTCAAAATGATGCCAGATCTCATACTGTAACTGGCGAGCGTCTCTTTGCAAATATCACACTGTGGTAGTGGAGCATCATCACAGCCTGTGCACTGGCATGCAAACTTCAAATAATCCCAACAACAATTTCAGTTGTTTTCCGCTCACCCCAGACTACATTTCTTCTATCACTGCAAGCCATTTCCGTCCTTAGATTTCGGTCTATCCTGACCAGTTGACTATCCAGCTGTGCCTCACCCACATGGGCACAGAGAAAACAAACTCCACATAGGAGTAGAACCTGAAATCAACAGCAATGCTTACTGCTTTACCACCGATTAATGCTAACTTTGCTCTATCAGCAATATGTAATCATTTTTGGTTTCAATGCAATGGTGTCTAATGGTCTGGAGGTCAGGGCCATCAAAAATTTGTTTTCAATAAAGCCACATCCGTGATAATGCTACATCAGCAATGGATGAGCAACCTTTAAAATTGTATCCTGAGAAAAATTTAAGTATTTGTGCTACTCTAAACTGCTCTTTCACCAGCTTCTTATACTAGTGAGTGTTACTCTGGCAACCTCATGAATGATGAACTGTTTCCACAGCCTCTCTTTAATGCTACTTTCTTTTTTCATTTCAAATTTTGGCCCTGAACATGAATCCAAAAGCTTCAGAAATGGTGTACATCACACTTGTCAAAGCCGCAAATACAGCAGTATTATGGCTTGACTGTCAACTAAAGATTCCTTCATTTAAATAGTTGGTATTGTTGATTCCTATGTTACAGGTAAAAAGCTCAGGCTCAAAAGCTCATCACATTCCCAGCAAATTAACAGACAGATGAGTAGATAGGAATAAATCCAGTCATGAGATTCCCTTTTAATTGTTACAACTTGTCAGGCAGTTTAAATCCTTAATTGTCTTCCAGTTTAATAACTCTAGACAGAAAAAAATATATAAAAATGTGTTGTAACCTTTGAAGGAAGAGAGTTAAATGACCATGCCAATAACCTCTACGGAAAAAGAAAGGCTAAATTCTCTTTGTTCCAGCACGTGTCATGGTGGTTGCCTCTGTGAAAGCTCTTTCTATTGGCGTCGTGCCCCTGAGAGCTGACAGTGTTCATGAGTACAGTGAAGACTGACTACCACATGCACCCCATGGGAGATTTAGTTAATATTCTGTGCGGTACTCTTGTGCTCAACATGACAGAAAGAGATGCATAGGCAGCCAATTCATGGGCTGCATGAAATGATGTGCAGTTGGGCACACACACATCCTTGTACTTCTATCTTTGTAAGGACTTTCATAATGCATTACCCTGCCTCTTACCCTAACCCTAACCATCCCAACTAATCCCCTGACCCTAACCATTACCATCACCAAAACCCAATTCTAACCCCAAACTGAGAACCAGCACAAAATGTCCTCACTTCCTGAAAATGTCCTCACTTTGCTAGTAGAATGATTAACACACACACACACACACACACACACATACGCACGCACACGCATACACACACACACACACACACACACACACACACACACACACACACACACACACACACACACACACACACACACACACACACACACACACACACACACACACTAGACATTCACATAAATATGTCATTTAGTATGCTTAAACAGATTAACAAGAGGTTGTGTACAAGTCTGAAAGACTGAAAAAATTGAAAGATAAACTGATCGATCATGTTCAGCATCAGTAAACAGAGAAACCCATACTTCCCAGCAGCATTACACAAATGTTATCCGTAAGAAAAACAGCTTTAACCAGATCTTAGCTTCAATTCGCCACAGCTCTATCTTACAAGAACAGATATGGGCACTGACGCTGCATGCAACTGAAAAGGTCAAGAGTGGGAAAAAAACCCTGTCATTTCTTTGGCTTAGCACTGGCTTGAGCTGTGCAGGTGGGCTATTACAGGGAGTTAGCCTAACATTGATTAGCTTTCACTGAGAATAGACAGCTGGAATATTCCCTCTTCCTTTACCTCGGTGAACCTTCCCGCAGTCCTGCATAATGCAGGTTTCACAAACATAATGCACTTATCAGCCAGATATACATCAGAGAAGGGGAAGATGGTGGAAATGGGCTGGAAGGACGTTGAGCGCTGAGGTAATGGTGTGGTGGGCTGATGCATTGGCAGTGAGGCTCTGAGTCAGTGTTAAGGCTTAGATACAGATGGGAAGAGATAATGAAAAGAAAAGCTGGAAGAAGACCTGCTTTGGTGTACAGCTACAGGGGCTGAAGAAGAAACTTGATATGGTCTGCCCCATTCTTCTATAAAACTCCTTTGTGTGTCTGTGTATCTGCATGTGAATGATGAGTGTCCCCTGTGCTCTGCACATCTATCCTCCATGGGTCATGGGAAATTTCATTGTGAATGAAAAGTGACTCCCAGCCATCTGCCAGTTTCTCAACTTCTGCAAATTGATTACTTGTTTAGCAATCTGTGTCATCATGTGCTGACTGACTTGCTGCAAAAGAGGCCTGAAGATGAAGAAAGCAACCATATAGGTATGTACAGTGTTGATTTTGGCAGTTAATATGTTTTAGTGGTAGTCTTTAGCATTAGCATTTAAATTTTTACTCCATTATTACGCTATTATTAGTCTATTATTCTTCTGTGAGATACAGCTGCTCAGACAATAATCTCAGTCACTGAACTGATGCATTAAACAATAATTCCTGGTGCTGTTATCAGATGGAAAACTCCTGAGCAAAATGAAGCAATAAAAGTTCGAGTATTAGGTGAGGGCGTCAGGAGTGTCAAACTGTTCGAAGTGGGATGTTCTTTCTAAATTAAAACAGCACCTGATAATCAAAGCAAGTCCCCTTTATTACCAACTAGAAATGTGGCAGATCAACAACATTAAGTCCAATATTCAACTTTTCAATCAATTTTCTGTCAAATCTCAAAATTCTTGCCTCTAAAATGCTCCTTTTCTTCATGTTTATTATTATATCCATTAACTAAAGAGATTCCTAAATACTCTTTAAGTACAGAATGGAAAGACTTTCTTTCATTTAATCTAAAATTTAAAGTCCAATTCGACATGACAACACAAATCCAAAAAACATACTATAGGTAATAATTTACTTGGAAAAAAATAAGTTTAACGAAAGTGCTGAATGTGTCTCTCTTAAGTTTTGTATTCTTGCCCTTTGAGAATTTTTTTTCTAAATGTAAATGTGCGTCCTAAAAAAATTATCTTTATCAGTTGCCATGAAAAACAACTTGATTTTGTCTCTCAACATAACAAAAAAGCTAAAGGCAATCATTGTCAGCCCTCTCTGTACCTGACTGAAGTTGTCCAGTGCCTTGTGGAGATTGGCATGCATCCCAGTAGGAGGCTCATTGGTGATCTTGATGGAGTTCTCCAAGATTCCCTGCGGGATGAGATGGCCTTCGGGGGTGGAGGAGGGTTCAGCGCTGACAAACACCCTGAAGTTCTCGTGAGTTCCCTCTGCGTGCTGCTCCAGCCGTTTCTCCAGAGAACCTAGCCAGCGAGCTACCAAGTGGATATTCTGCAGAGGGTATCAAAGAGAACAGAGGGTGCAGAGTTAATGTAAGCTTTTATCCAAAATTCACCTCAAACAAGAAGGCAAAACATTACAATTAATGAAAGAATAAGACTTCAAAATTAAAGTTCTCCCATTATAAGTAAGAAAATGCTGCAATGATTATTCCTTATCAGACTTAAGAAATGTGTGGAGTAACAGGCTATGGTTGCGATAGTAGGAGTGATATTGAAATAGGATCGAACTAATTTTAAATTATATGCAACTGCCTTCCGGCAGTAAGCAAAAAGTGGGGTGCCAGTAGCTGAAGCAATGCAAATATACTTTATGTGCAGCTAATGGTGCATGGGTCAACAATATTGTCAGTTCTTTCTTCCAAAATTCCAAAAAAGAATTATGTTGCACAAAAAGAAAAAAACCCTCCCTCCCTCCCATCTACACTGGATTTGGTCAGATGAGGTTAAAGTTGCAGGTCTGGTTGGATAATTTATTCATTTTATCATCACCATGACTTTGACCCTCCAAATTAAAGGGTATAATACTGCACTTCAGGGTTGACACTGAGTAGACATGCTCTTTTTGCACATCTTCCACACTTTTCTGCATATTCATCTGTCAATGCAGCACGGACAGTGAAGTTGACTGTATCGCACAAGCCTGAATGAGCTCAATTTTCCATCTCAACTGTCGTGACACTTCCAGGATATCTTGTGAATAAGAAGCCTTACACACAGATCTAACCATGCAGCACTCCCCATTCCCTAAATCTAATTACAGTGCTCATTAATTCATAAGCCTCCTTACTTTGTCATTTCTCTTCGCTCTCCGTATTTAATCTTCTTTGCAATGGCTAAAGTTGGACTGCTTTTTAAAATCAAGGGACAAGGCAAGGACCAGAACACCACATTTTTGAGGTTGGTGTGTGTGTGTGTGTGTGTGTGTGAGTGTGTGTGTGTGTGTGTGTGTGTGTGTGTGTGTGTGTGTGTGTGTGTGTGTGTGTGTGTGTGTGTGTGTGTGTGTGTGTGTGTGTGTGTGTGTGTGTTGTGGGAGTCATTGACAAGCAAGAAAAGGAGGGGGGGGATAAAAAACAAGCTATAAGGAGCATAGTGCTGTGAAGTTAGTTTGCCTCACGGTGCCCTGGAGAATAATGAATAGTTTACAAATTAAAAGTCTAAATCCAAAAGGTTTTTCATGAACCAGAGTGTAATCCTTCCTCTTGGCATGTAAAGAGTTTTGGCAGCAATGAGCCAACAGAAGAAGTGAGAGACTGCCTTAGAACTTGTCAGTGTAATGAAACCATTCATCCTCTGGCTGCAGGTTGAGAGAAAGAAAAAGAGAAAAACAAACAAGGCAGAGGAACAGCCACTACTTTATGGCATTTTAATTAACTTTCAGGTGCAGCACTTTTTGTTCCCCTAACGTCTTCTTGATAAGGACTTCCCAGCTTCTGAGATGGCTGCACTGATACAGCACCAAACCATCCCCTATTTACATAATAATATAAAAGCTGAATCTAAAACCCATTAGAAGACACCACTGGCAAGGTCTTTGAAGCATTGCAATCAAATGCAACCTGAGGGGAACGCGTAACACATTGAGCTGCTGGCCATGAACATATACACACACACACATGTAAAATTGGCACATTGTTTCTCTTTCTCACACAGAAATTTATAGGAGGGCAGCAGAGAGGAAAGCTGGGCCGCAGTGGTGAGGAGGCATTCTAGAGTTCTGAATGAGTCAGATGTACTAAGCAGTATGTCATAGATCTGACAGAAAACTGCTCATTGTATGACATATTTTACATAACAGCATAGGAAAATTTTCAAATAGTTGCTGATTATATTTAAAGAAAATTAATGCTGAAATACTGTATGTTTATGCAATAAGAAGAGAAAGTGTAAGCTCAAATCTTTGTAACATTGTCATCACAAGATTCATTGTGGCCTTGAATCTGCTTGAAATTTTCAACATTTTAATTTTTAGCTAGAATAATTGGCCCACTAAAGGTGGAGTTTTCAGTTTTAAAACTGAGAGATTTGAACGTAGACACACTTCACTTCCCTCCCCCCGTCTCTGGCCAAAGTCATGCCCCTCATTTATGTGCACAAGTGTGATTCTCAAACACCTGGCTTACCCTGTCTTCACAGAAAACGCCACTACAACAAAATAGCAGAACCGAAGAAGCCTTTTGGAGAACAGACGAAAAAGTCTTCAAGAACCTTAACCAAGTCAAGCTGCTCACAAAGATCAAGCTTTGGATAACAATGACCTGGATGAATGAGAACCTACACAGACATCTAGCAATACCATGGTAGGCTAGCAGTACCACTGTAAACAAGCTGACATTGGCCACAGCACATGAGGGATAGGTGTTTTGTTTTTTTTTTAACATCATTATTCTTCTTATTCTTATTTTCATATTATGCCATGGTTTTGGCTCCTAAAGAGGTAAGAGGTCAACAAGAGGCCACGGGTGCCTGCGATTAGTGTGTCCACTAGGTCCCCAGTGCACTAGAAAAGATTGCATCTCATTCCTTTTGTCTGTGATTGGTTGTTTTGTATTGGGGGTGGTGGTTTGTTGCAAATCAAATGAAGGCACAAACTGGGGCCAGAGAGGGCTAATTTTTTGTTTGTTTGTTTGTTTGTTTTAGAGATTGTGGCTGGGTAATACAAACTCCAGGCCTAAAGTGGTCTAATGTAGTTTAATATACTTTTTGGGGCAGAGATAAACAAAGAGCAGGGAGCTGGTTACCCCAGATAAAAGCCCTACATCTGGGACACACCCCCTTACCCATAAACCATCTGGGTGAGAGACACAGTTGTAAGACAGTTGTAACAAATATGAAAAATATTTAAATATATAATATATATAAATTTACAGAAAAAATATTTTCATTTCTTTTTTTTTTTTTTTTTTTAGAAAATTGCAATCCGATGCATTTACATGCAATTTTAGAAATGTGATAATTAAAAAAAACAAACCTTGGTTTGCATGTTTGGAGTCTCTTTCAGGGTATGTTTCAGGGTATATATGTAGCCAAGAATTAAAGCAACAAGTGGCTTCAATGACATTCTAATGTTGTACACCATTTGTGAGTAGATCAGTACCATTTTTAGAGGTAAAAGAGTTCAATCAAATTACCAGTATATACACAGAAAGACATCAAAATATTGTGAAGAAATCCAGTTTGGCTAATCCAATTTCTCATAATTAGATAACTGCTTTTATGTATTATTGATATATTCAAATACACAATTAATTGATGCACATTCACGGCCAGGACCATTACACATATTACATGATAGTATTCTGATCACTTGAATAGTCCAGAAATGAGATGATCACAGTTTTGTGGTCAGGTAAATGAAGTGGTGGGTCATCAGGGCCCGCAAGGGCTTCTCTGTTGGCCCAAACATACACAGAAGCGTTTTTT
>BJFM01003320.1:0-43131 GCA_016586285.1 Arothron firmamentum | reverse complement strand
TTTTTTTTTGGTAAATACATAGATAAAATTATTCCTCATAGTCGTTCTGTTCATGTCGTATTATATCAACTTGATGATGCTGTTTCGAGTGTTGTATATAGTAGAGTTTTTTTTTATTATCCAATCATGTTTCAGCTAGCTTGTGTTGCCAGGTTCTATGAAATCTGCCCAGGACCTTCAGAATAAACAGAGAAAGTTCTTGAACGCTGGAACTGAACAGACTGTACAGATTCTCGAGCCGTGGTATCTTATTGATGGTATTATGAGGTGTAGTATGACATCACTGAAGGCCTAGGCATGAAATGCATGGCCCACCACTGGGTAAATGGGTCAAATTAAGTGAGTCTATGCTACATGGACACATAATAGACAGGTAGGCATGACCAATACCTTTGCAACCCTAATATTTGAAAACAACTTCCATGTTTTCATTCATCAGTACCATATGTTTCAACGATAATCAGATTGCTTAAGACTTCATTTATTTTTTCTTTCATCTTAATTTTGTCTTCCAGTCATGCAACATATTTGTTGCAACCAAACTAAAAGTGATAACATGTGCAAGGAATGCCAGCACACCAGAATACAAGTTTCTTTCCTGTTGAGTGTATTTGGTTTTGTCAGGGCTTTTATTCTCACTATAAGTTGTTTGCTTAAAAAAAAGTTATTTCTTTCTGTCTCTCAATTTGTGACACATAAATGACACAGTGTGGCACTGAGAGTGTCACAGGCAGGCTGAGTGCCAATCACCATGACATAGACAAACAACGAACATCAAGACAAAGCTATCTTCAGTGAAATCATACTCACACTTACTCACAAATGGAGAGAACACAAACCCAGAATGCGAGATTTTAACGGTATGACAACTTGACAGCATTGACAAGAGCGAGATTCTCTTTGCACCATCTGTGTTAGTTGCTTAATTTTATTGGCCCTCTTTCAGATGTCAGGTATTATCATTGAAGCGCAACAAGACGCTGTCACAGAAAGTGCCAGGATAATTGTCTTGTAGTGTGTGATTGTAAAGTACTTGTAAAGTAACTAAAAGTAAATTGGAACCCAAGAAAATGGTGCCAAATTTACAATGTTAAAGTCATAAAAAAAAGAAACACGTTAGTTTTCCAAGTTTCAAAGTACTGCCGACACCATTTTGTCATTACAAAGGAAGGACACAAAGGAAGCATTTTGTCTCCCCCGCAAATGGGCTGGCTCTGGCAGTAAATGTGGAAAACAGGCCACCGAGTTTAGGCCACTCGATTCCCTCTTCCTGTGTGGGATATTCAACTCCAATCTGCCCGATTGATTGCCTCTTCAACTCCCAAGCATCTCTTCTCCCAATTGGCTGCTTTCTGCATTTCTGCCTCTCGGGTTTGCCTGAGCAGTAGCTGCTGCTGCTGTTCTACAGTATAATTACCCATCAGCGATGGGGGGGGGGGACTTGCCATTGACCTTCCCTTCCACTGACAAAGCTGGAGCCTGATAGAGGAAGGGTGCACCAAGATGAGCAGGTGAGGAGATAGAAGTGGTGAATAGCGAGGTGATTTGTTAGGAGGTGAGGAGGGAGATACTTTTTTTTTTTTTTTTTTTTTAATAGTGCAGACTCCTGGAATTAAACGGTGTAGACATGGTGTGTGAATAAGGCAAAACTAATACACTGATGTTACAGGCAGGTATAATAATGAACTGTTACATGACCTTCTCCCTAAAATGCTTTGTACATGCACAGATGCTGGATTCATCAGTATAATACAGGTGACCTGTAGCAAAAAATAAAACAATTGTTTTGCAGTTCTGATTCTGCATCAATTCAGATTACTCTTTTTATCATTGAAATGTGCTTGCTTGTAGCCAAGAAAAATATATTTTAATCATCTTACACAATTTTTTAATTCCACAAGTCCACAGTGGTGATCAGAATTATGCAAGAAATCCATCATATCTAACTTTTTGTGTTGCCATAGCCCAGTCATGGAGAAATACCTCTAAAAATTGTCTGACATGTTCCTTCAACAGATGCAATAACCTAAATATTCCACACAAAGCAGCAAAAAACTACTGAAAGTATAGCGTCATCGGTCTCCTGGTCAGTATGATTTAGAAAGTTGTTAACCAGCCCATCTCAACCTGCTCGATCGATGATTGGAGCATGTGGCTGCCGCTTTTGGCATCTTGTAACTAGTGCATGTCAGAAACATCACTGAAAAACATTTTAGCTCAGTCGAAAGGAGTGAAAGCATATATACAAACAAGAATCTGTCTGCATAAGATACAACACAGCAGGCTAAGGGGCATACATACAATACAAGGTATACACAAGTCCTGCGATAGGCTGGCGACCTATCCAGTGAGGATATGCTCCAGCGGACCACTGCAACCTAAGTGTGGATAAAGCAGGTATAGAAAATGGATGGATGGATGTATGCAGCGTAATGAAAATACCACAGCACTCATTATGGATATGAAATGGTATCTTGGTAAATTGTTATTGACAAAAAATAAATGTCTGCCCACTCTTAACCTTTGTTGTGTTTATTGTATATTAACCTGATATTGATCATGAATTCCAGTAATTGTAGTTGAGATGGGACGAATCAAGTAATATGGAGCTGGGATTGGAAGTCAAAAGAACCAACACGTGAGATTTTTGATCACAACTTAAAAAATAGTATTTCATTCACCCCCCATCTCCCATGAAGGGAGGGTTAGAGTGAAGACAAGAACCATTCCCTCCCCTCACTTTTCCTCCACGTCACAGGGATGGCTCTCCACAGACAGCTGATGATAATGTGAGTGGGAGATTTGTTGCCAGCGAGACAAGGCTGTTTTAAAGCTTATCGATTGGGATTGTTATGCAAAGGTAATTACACAAGTGCTTTTCTTTGCTATCCATAGTCTATGGCAAAGAACAATGGCACCCTTTACAATTGATTTATTTCTATATTTTTTTATACTTCTACCAGCTGTGTGAACTAAAAGAGAGAGGGTGTCCCGCAGCTCATATCTGTCGATACTTCCCATTAGAATTCCACCAAGGTTTCCACTTAAAATGCAAACACCGGCCTTACCCTCCAGATAAGACAAGAACAGACACCACTGCTGTAGATATTCTACTGTGTAATGCAGTAGGGGGCTTTTCACGGAGGAAATTTCCACAGAAAAAATTAAATTCACTTTTTCATGCCAACAAACTTGGGAAAGAAAAGCTAGCATCCTATTTGGTGTGCAGTGAAAAAACAAAATGTGATAACACACCTCATTTGAAGCATGCACTGATAGTAAAGTGCCACCTAGAAAATACCTTGGGACAAAAAAAGAGCCTAGTATACATTTGGTAAAACACCCTTCATAGATCTGGGTTGTATTTTTGTCATTTTGGTTTGAGACAGGTATTACACCTGGTGTCTTTTTATTGATTATACATCAGCAGTGCAAATATGACCTGATATGAAACCCTAAAGAGGTTTCCCTGTGGGTTCTGCAAGTGTGACATCACATTAAAATAATCTTAAAATGCTAGATGCTTGAGTACTCTATGTACACTATTTTTTAAGCTTGCAAAAGATAGATGTTATAGATTTTCCTCTTGTACCATTTTACACTGTATTTTTTAGCCGAGAACAAATAAATATACACATCCCCTAAACAAAAATACCCACAACTAATTGGCACAGCATTCACAACCATAAGTGCTTAGAGTACAACAATTTTAACGTGCTTTACTGTACCTGTAAAATGACCCAGTGACCATTCTTGGCAGCCAGATCAAGTGTCTGCTCAGCTATAATTTCCTGACCTTGACCCAGAGAAATGTTGTGGAAGTTCTTGTTGTCAAATGTGAAACCAAGCTTCTTCCCTGAAACAACAAATATCAAAATAGGATTTCAAAGAAATATTTCAGAAATATAATTTTTTTATTAGTTGAGTATAAACTAGGAAAGCTAATTTCATTTCCAAAATCAGTTCTGAAACAGAGGCTTGGTCATCAGGGAGAGGTCTGACTAGAATTGCTGCCCCTTCCCATTGAGAAGAGCCAGATGAGGTGGTTGGGGCATCTGGTTGATGCCTCCTGGAGGCCTCAATGGTGAGGTTTTCAGAGCATGTCCGACCGGGAGGAGGCCTCACTGTATACCCTGGACATGCTTGCGGGGTATGACTCCCAGCTGACCTGGGAACAGTTACCGGCCACAGAATTACGCCACCAGACCCTGGCTAAGTGTCAGAAAATTGATGGATGGATGGATGGATGGATGGTTCTACAGGAGCTCCACACTTTTTTTTATACATACTGTAAACTTGCCATATGGCGCAAAAATACACATTCAACTACATATTAGTAATTTTCCAGAGTTGTTGAAGTGTTTAATAGTGCCAAGCACCCTGATTGACAAAGCAATTTACAAAATCCACCCCGGAAAGTTTAATTCAACTAAAAACAATATTCTACCCTTTATTGAGTTTCAAGCTAAAAGGAGTTCTAAAAATCCATCAGCACCATCTGCAGTACTATTGTGAAAGAAATGAACTATCCTGACATTGATAATAATCTTTCTGATAAATTCCCAATAAATAAACGAAATTCAGCACCTCACAACCATGCTTTCAATTCCAGGTCATAATCAAAACATCGACAATAAGTCAGCTTGACTTTCTCCATTTGATGTAGATCTTTCTATTTCTGAACCCTTTCATTAAAGCTCCCACCTTAAACCGAACAGATAGAGAAGCTTTTGTCTTGGGGATATTAACCCCCTGCAGAGCATACAAAATCACAACGCCTATCTAATGAAAATCTAATTGATGCCTAATACCAATTAGAAACCCAATAGTCACAGCTATAATGGAAAAGCACCTCTTGTGGTTTAGTGTAATATGGCTCATGCTATTCATCGTTGCCGCGCTTTCTCTGTAGCGGCGGCTGTGATTGGTTACTTTTAGCTTTGATGCAATTGACTTAAAATGAGGGCGTTGCTAATCAATAACCACAGCCCTTAAAGGCAGGAGAGCTCGCTGCTATCATATTAGGAGAGGATTTTTCCTCAGAAGGCGGCCAGGGATTCCGTGTGTGGCAACTTTACGGTTAATTTAACAACCTGGCGCTGCGAGAATCTAATGCTATGCAAAATCTAAAATTACAGCAAATGAAATAAATGAATATCTATCTATCTAAAATAGACATTTAACGTCTTCCCCATTTGATTCTTACATATTGAATGATTAAGATAATTTGAAACAATACAATCCAACAAGGTCAACCACACATGAGCAGTAAATCATTCAGGAGTGAGTGAAATTATGAGTGGAGTAAACATAAAATATTCCGCATAAACTGCATTCAAAGTCCTGCAAATTTGTTATTTGTGATCTAACAACAGACTCGAAAGTGTTTATTCAGTGAAAAATCCACAATGTTTGGCCAATTTGGTATCCCCTTACTTCTGTTCACATTATCCATCCATCCATTTTTGTTACCTGCTTTGTTCACTCTTGGGTCACAGGGGTCTGCTGGAGCCTATCCCAGCTGTCAAGAGGCAAAAGGCGGGGTACACCCTGGATAGGTCGCCAGCCTATCGTAGAGCTAACACAAAGACAGACAACCACAAACCGGACTGCCTGTGGAAAACCCACACATGCACAAGGAGAACATGCAAACTCTGCACAGAAAGGCCAGGGCCGAGATTTGAACCATGAACCTTCTTACTAAGAAGCAACAGTGCTAACCCCTGCACCACTGTGCCACTCCACTCTTGTTTGAACAGTAATGCAAAAGCAAGTCCCAAAAACCAATGACATTTACTTTTTGCTGCCCCAAACGCACAAATAGAGTGATCTCATATATTCATGACCTTTAATATAATCCCTTCAATCTACCCAGAGCCCTGTTGTGCATCAGCAGAGATGGCTGATATCAGCACCGACACACAGCTAATGTGAAGTAGGAGTCAAAGTGTAAATCCTGCACCCCACTAGCTGTGGTTGACTTTAACAGGCCTTGTCTTTGTGAAAGATCTTGTTTGTTGAAATGACAAAGAAATGTGGAAAAAAAACAAAAACAAATACAAAACACTGACACTGCTCAGGGGCCCGTTTCAGGAAACGGGTTTAGCGAAAACTCTTAGTGAATTTGTTGTGATTTAAGGGAAACTCAGGATTTTCAGTTTCAGAAAGCAGGTTCAGTGTAACTCTGAGTCAGTTACCGGGATAACATACTCCTTGAAACGAACCTGCTCAGGTTTATTCCAAATCACCTCGAGTTTCTGCTGCTCTTGAAGCCTGCAGACTGTCGGGAGAGGATGATCCGCCCGCGATTAGACGTTTGATTAAGCCCCGATGGGAACTTCTTTGAGCGTTACCGATTTATTTGCACACTTAATAGTTTATTTAACAGCATTCTCAGCCCTCACATTGCTCATATCGTGGAAATGCTCTCAATTCGGTGCAAATTCTTTGTATTGTGTATCGTTTTTTTTAATCTTTTTTTTGCCAACGGGTTTTTGTTTTTTTTAAATATAATCTCAGTGAGCATGTGTCCAAGGTAACCATCGGGCTGTCATAAATGTTACTCTTGCACTCAAATGATTATGAAACACGTTTGTTGTGTTAAAAAGTCACAGTGAGACATCTCATGGAAGTGTTCCACAGAATTGCAGGTATCAGTTTAATCATTAAATTGATTGATATCTGAAAGCAACAGCAGCCAATTACATAGAACTCCTTCTGCTACAAGAAGAATCAGTGTATCGAGTTGTATCTGTAATTAATAAATGGCATTTAGTGAACCAACCCTAGGTGGCGCTGGATCACCTCAGTCTTTTTTCTGTTGGTTAAAATGGAGATAAAATTTAAACATTCAGAAAACACAAGTGATAGATAGATAGATAGATAGATAGATAGATAGATAGATAGATAGATAGATAGATAGATACTTTATTGATCTGATAGGCTTTCAGATAGATGGCTAAAGATTTGGCTTTTTCTTTGTTTGCACCTGTGGCTCAAACACACATATAGAATAGAAATGTTGAATGAGATGAACAACCAGGACATAATATTTATTTATTTATTTATTTTTAAACTCTCTCCAGTTAATAATCACGCATGGACTCTGTCAGTAATTTTCAGTTACACGATCTCTCTCTTGTTCCGCTGCTGCAGTATTACCTTTTTCTCTTGAAAATATGCACATTTTCAGTGTACATGGTCATGAAATCTTCCATCTCCAACAGGGAAAAGTGTGACGATCAAGGTTTTTTTCAGTTGTTGCCATGGTGAATCACGTTATCTGCATTCCATTGATAACTGGTAACTTTAACTCAGAGTGAACACGTTTTCTGAAACTGAAACCTCCAAGTTGGACAGTTCAGAGTTTTTCAACCTGAGTTTAGGTTCGAACTCCGAGTTTCTAAAACCCGCTTTCTGAAACGGGCCCCAGGTTCTGCTGGGCCAGAACACACTCAAAGGCTGAATTTAAAAGCTCTGTAGAGATAAAAACCAAATGTAGAATATTACCATGTTTCTCCACATCCTTCAAAGGGTCAACTCCAGGAGAGAGGATGAAAAACATTGCTGTAGCCGGGCTCGACTCTTCAAAGGAGACGGCGAAGTCCAGTGTCCTGCCAATCACATACTTGCTCCCGAGTTTCTCCTCTACAAAGTCTCTGCAGGGAGAATATGACTCACTTCTGCTCAACACTTTTTTTTAATTATTATCTTTGACTGACAAGCTGCATAGCTGGAAGAGTTCTGTAGCAGTGACTTATACTGACAGGATACATATTAACTTTAGTCAAGTCGCAGCAGTCACTGGTGCTTCTCAACCCCCAGCATCTTTTGAAGGGCTAATTTGAAGGATATTCAACTTGTCCAATGCGCTGATAAAATATTGTGATATCAATTTGTATTTTATACATCACCACAGTGCACATGGTTGGATTTTCCTGAATCATTAGCAAGAAATCTAAAAAAGTTTATAATAAATGCATTTTCCGATGCAGTTAATGAGATGTTCTCACTCACCGAAACTAATTTAAGAGAAAATTTAAAGCATATAGGCTGCATCTTAAAAAAAAGAAAAAAGAAAAAAAAATCACCACCACATTAGGAGTGCCATAGCCTGTACCTGCAATGAAAAAGGCACTGCAGCAAAGGAGGAGTGCAGATGTTCAGTCAGGTCAATGAGAAGCCAGAGGTTAAGGTGTTTAACATTTGCCCTTTCATCAAATGGTGTGGGCCATAAAGATCAAGAAGTAAAGCTGCGGCCCCACTTCTCACCTGACAGCGTACGTCATCCGGTCAGGCCTTAGGGCCCTCATCATGCACAGTCTCTGGAGTGACGTCTTATTCTTCCACTCCTGTGGGAATTTCTCTTTTTCTGGACACTCACACTCCACAAACTTCTTCCAGCGTTTGGCCGAGCCCTCAATGTCCCGGTCCAGATGTTTGAACTCTTCCATCGAGCACAGGGCCTGGTGTTGACGGTGAGAAAAACAGTACACCCGGAAAAAAACAAACAAAAAAAAAACACCATAAAGCTTCTGTGTTTTTAAAAGCGCTGCTAGTCTGTGTTCAGTGATGCACATTAAAGTTCTTGACCATTTGAGAAACATTTCGCTATACACAGCAAAAACACAACCTTTTCTGGAAAAAAAAAAAACGGCTAAAAAAACCCCCAATAAAGAACAGAAAAGTGCGCTTATCTGTCCTCACTGTTAATAAAGTTTATTCAGACGGAAATGCTGAGTAAACGGGATCTCTTTCATAATGGGTTGATGACTGAATGTGCATCCACTGCAGAAAAGGAAAGGATTTGATGTGATGCCGTAGCTGACAGACACCTTATCTCCATCTGCAGAGGAGAGCGGTGTCGTCCAGCACAGCCTCCAGCAGGTACGCTCCGTGACGAGTACACGCTCCCACACACACACACACACACACACACACACACACACACACACACACACACACACACACACACACACACACACACACACACACACACACACACACACACACACAGCTGCATTGCAGGGTGCTCAAGCTAATTGCTGACAGATAAAATAAAGTGTCAGGGAAAATAATGATATTCAATACCGAATATCAGAAATATGATCTTGGTTGACGGGCATGGGGGGAGAACATGCACAAGGAAGGACTGGATCTGGGATCAGACACGAATCTGTTCTCACTGCCTTCCTTAACGGGGCTAACCACTGCATCCCCATGCCTCTCCAACACAAGTTCTATAGGTTGCAGTGGAAAGTAAACGTGATTCTTCAACAGAGCTTCTTTAGACTTTTAATTGACCCTGCCAAACTATCAGCTGAACGATGCCTGTAGTATATATTACAGCTCGCTTAGCTCAGCAGATGTCAAACCAGCCATTTTCTTTGAAAGAGTTCCTCTTTTCCATTACAGTGATAAATATTTAAAGTATAACATCTATGTTCTTGATTTCATTTAGGTGTGTTCCTCAAAATCTTGGCCAGCATCAGAAAAGCAGACATTTGGATAAATTTCCAGGCACCATAAAATACAGTCGAAATTTAGGACATATCCAACTTGCTCTTGTAACATTATACTTATACAGCATGCTTATACTGATATATTTATTTTTGTACGTCATTTCTTTACTTTAGGAAATCCTGAATATGTTTATTGAAATATGTAATGGAATCCAAACATTTGCTTAATATTCTAGGCAGTACAGGCTGAACCATGGTGGGCTAAAAAACAAAACAAAACATGATGCTGGTTAGTTTAGTCTGCCACTAAACTGATATGACAGGAGAGGGAACCTCTGCTGCTCTACATCCCAACGCTGCACTGCCAGACATCGGTTCTGTGAGGTCTTTGCCAGGCAAAGTTTATTCCAGTGCCCTTTCAATGTTAAAATGCGCTAGTGTCATAAGGCAAAGCCTGAGCCCTGGAGACTCACATGCAGTCTGAGTGCTGGTTTGGCTCAAACACAACCCCGGTGGCATTCTTTATGCAAAAATGCCACTGAATGCCCAGGCTGCACAAATTACATCATAGGATACAACCCGAGCTAAGTGCTCAAAGTACTGGAGGCTAAATAAAAAAAAAAAATCTGTCATTTCTCTCCAAAATGACAGGCCAAAAGATCTGAGTCCAAGAATATTTAACATCACATTATTTTGTAACAGAAGATAAAGAGGTCCTGGTGTTTTGAGGTGGATATCTCATTATGCATCGCCACAGTATGTGGCACAGATTTTTTTTTTGTTAAAAAAAATTAAAATTAAAATTAAACTAATCTTAATAAATCACATTTCAGTTGATCCAATTATAAAAATACTGACTGATATATGAAGATAATATTTTTTTTAAAAATGCTAATATTTCACATTATTGTTAGTCTGCCAAAGGCAGAACCAGTGTAGTCAAAATGTGAATCACATGGGATACACAAATGTAATATATATATATATTTTTTTTGTTAGTCTTCACATGCAACAAGAAATTGAAATCTTAAGCACAAACACAAAAAACTATTTTATCTTACTCTTTTACAGTACATTTCAAAGCAACAAAGATGGAAGTAGCTTTGTTCTGTACCTTGATTCCTCCCCAAGAGTGGTTTGACAAGAAATCTACAGGTGATGTTACACCTGGCTGGACAGGATATCTTAGAAGGAAATCCAGTTCTGCGGGGTCTATATCATTGTTCATCATCAGAATCTGGAGACACAACAAACCGGAAGAACTTCAAAACAATGTACTTTCAGCATGCAACACTTCTCTTTTCTCACACACTTGATTAGATCCAAAAGGGGTCGACAGTGCAGGTGTTCTCAAAACAAACGGTGCAACAAATAAGACAAGTGGTCCATGGTGGTACCTGGAATGTGAGCTGAGCGATGTACGTGAGTTTGTCACACTCAAACAGTCCTCTGGTCGTGTACTGGAAAATGGAGGAGGTGATGCTCTCAATTAGGTTGGACACCCGCTGCTTCAGATCCTCGTCTAGCTCAGCCTTCAGAACAGCTTTCTGGAAGACGACACTGAACGCCTGAGGGTGTGCACAGTAGATACAACAGTCAGTTTCGTGTTCATGTGCACTACTGACAATGAGTCGAAGTAATCGAAATCATTATACATCCCATAGGTGTATACGTGGGCAGACACATACAGTATAATAATATGTATATTTTCTTTCTTTCCTTTTATTGTCTTAAAAACCCATTTATTGGTTAAATTATATCACCATAAAATTGTAATGGGAATAGACTGAATCAGTAAGATAATAAAAACAATAATAGCTGTCTATTCTCTTTAATTTCTTTGCCCTCACGCACAGAACACAGACAATAATAATATTTTGTTCACAAGGTCACAAGTATACGTACATACTCTAAATGTCTTTTCATTCTATTATGTTGGGTAAGAACTTGTGGCGGGGCCACTACCTGGTGAGTCAGGAGCAATTGCAAACCATATCTCAGGGTGCCTCCTCTTAGCGCTCGTTGGTCAACAATAAGAAAGACATTGCGCGCTACATAACCACATTAGAGAGCCACAAACACAATAAAAGAAGTGCAAAGAACATAAAACAGAGCGCAAATGGAAGACAGGAAGAATGGGTGTAAAATGGCATCTCAACGAGGACTGGAGAGGGAAGGGAGGAAACGCGATGTGTCAATAGACCAGTTACCTTGAGAGAGAACTGGTACATGGGGTGGATTTTATTGAGGTCGTTCATTATGAAGTACAATAAGGAAGCCCGGGCTGCTGCTGGTCGGTAGTGCTCCCGAGCTTCATTAATTTTAGCCTCTGTCACCTTGGCTTCCTTTACCTACAGTGAAAACAACGCAAGCGCGTGAAACTCAAAGACACAGAATTAGCACACACTCAAGACGCATTAGTCCCCTAAAGATGAAATTGCATACTGTTCAATAAAACACCCTGAAGGGCAGAGCTATTCTAATTTCACGGTTCCACTCCGAATGTTTTCACACTGAGAACATGAAACTGATGTGCTTCTTACTTTCACATCATTTTTTTTTTCTTTCTTTGTTACCTGGGCAGTTATGCACTGCAAAATGAACATCTGCACTAATTTCCTCACTGACAAGCTGCAGACTAACGGATCATTGCACATTGTTCTCTCAAAAGTATCTTGGAATATAAAAGAAATCATTAATTTTCTTTTTAAAATGACACAATCAGACGAGAGTGAAAAAGATCCTGCTCATCACAGTTCGACCACGGCTGTTAAGCTGGCCCGCCTGCTTTCTAGATTTGTCACACCCTGATATACTACATACAATTAAAATTACAATACGATACACTTCTAAACTTTTGATTGACTACATTTTCAGTAACTAAACTTAAAACTAAAGGTTGAGCTAATGCAATGGCAGAACACAAACATTTTATTCAAGTCTCGCTGTCATCAGATTTTAAATGGGGATATAAAACAATGAAACTTATCAGTTTCAGGATTTAATATCCTGTCTTGTTGCTATTTCTATTAAAGAAGGTGTTTCGGTGTTTTGCATTTCATCACATTCTGTCCTTGGTCTCATAAGCAGTGCCACACTATTACATACTGTATATCAGAATGACCGCCTTTTTAGGGGTTATACAAGGAAATCTAAAAAAATATGCTGACAAAATGTCATGGAAATTTATATTAAAAACCACATTAGTAGCAGACGAGAAAGATGTGAAGCAGAAGAACTGCAGACCTTTTCTTCAATTTCAGCTGCTGTGCATTTGGTTACTTCCAGGTTCTCCACCAGCTCTGTATCACCCAGGAAGTTTCCTGAAGCTGAGGACAGGCGGGACAGGAGGTTGTCTTCCAGTGCCTTCAGAGTGATCTTGAAACCGTTCTGCTCCTTAGTCAGGTCAGACTGAAGAAAAAAAGAAAGAGATAAAAAAACCTTCATTTTGTCAGATCCGCACTCGCATTAGGCGTAACGCGGGCGGGCGCACTTCTTTGAGGGGGTGGGCGACGTTCAAGGTGTGGGCCAAATGATTACTGAAGGGTGCCTCAAAAGTGGAACGAATCAATATGCTCTGCATCGGTTTTCCAGGGACATAAAAAGAGTGCCTCTGGCCGGATTAGGCAGATTCCGTCTGGTTAGTAACATCAAACCACTGCTGGGTGACCTAACCCTCAATGTGATGAGACTGCCGATTCAGGGAAGCAGAGAAGCTTTGATGGTTAAAACACACATAAATCTTTGGACTTCTTTTGGAAGATATGCATTGACATAATGAGTGACCTAACTCTACCCTTAATCGAAATGCAATCTCATCCAAACATCTTAAAAAAAAAAAAAAAAAAAAAAAGTAACACTAGATTAGGAAACCACAAATTCACCATTAACTTCCTTGCTAACTAGCATAAGTATTAGCAGGAAATTGATGCGTTATTATTTGTTGCAAAACAGTTGTAAGCTTCTTCGTTAACAATTTAGATTAGGGAACACAAATTCGCCATGAACTACCTGCTAACTAGCAGAAGTATTAGCAGCAAATTCATGTCTTATTATTCAAAGCATATGTCAATGGTTAATACATGTTCCCCAAACTAAAGTGTTTTGCACTTTGTATCACTTTAGCCTCACAGGCATTGTGACTAATGACAACAAATGAGAAAATTTGGGAATCTAGTGAGCCTGACAAGGGAACCAGCCAAAGGGGGCACAGGCTGCAGGTAAGGGATTCTGAAGCAGATAGGTGGACATACGAAGTTAAAAGTGAATAAAAATCTGTGTTCCAATTATCTTAATACTCTTCAGCTTTAAAATACCTATCAAGTTCCAAGCCTCCTGCACCCTAATGTTCAAGAATCCTGTATTTACTCCTTGTCGTAGAGGCCTATAGATAAATAGAAAAATAATATCATGTAAATCTATTCAATCCTTTTTGTTTGCAGCAGCCAAAGATATAGCTAGAGGAACTGCATAGCCTACACACGTCCACAATTCTCTGCTAATGGCTTTTATTCAACAAATGGATTAGCTTAACTGTCCTTTAATAAGGCTTAAAAACAGTGCTTTCCTATCTAAACCAACAAAAAGTTGGTCTCTTCAAAGCCTGCTGTTTGAACGCCATCGAACGAGCAAGCACATAGTTCTGTGTTTTTTACTACTTCGTCCCTCATTAAAATGCAGTGTAGCTGTTTGTTTCTGCACAAAAACAGCTTTGTCTTGTTAAACTAAACATCCTCGGTGATCTTGTAATTACAGTATGCCTGGCTGTTGTAACATTTGTCTACTCCAGTTTTGCTGGGAACCAATGATGGTTCTTAAGCAGCATGGCAGATGGTAACCCCCCACAACCAAACCCACTACCATCCCCTTTACTCGCAGCTGGTGGTGGCTGCAGATTCTCTTTCCACAAAAAAAACCCATACATTTCTCAGATCACGCCACGGGAGCAGATAAAGAATTTAATAGCTCGCACTGTGTAACTGCAGTCTTCATGACAGTAGGGGAATTTCTACTAATTAAAATAAATCAAACCTAAGTCTGGTTAAATCTTCCCTTTTTTTTTCTTTACCAACTCTTAAAAACTGTGTTCCTAAAAAGGGTCACAATCCAGAGATAATTTTCAAACTATATCACTAACCAAAAAGTCTTTCTCCAATATATATTTATTGGTCAGCAAATGGGGTAGAATAGGTTTAAAATGAGTAATATTATGAATTTTCTATTTGCATTAAACAACAATAAGGATCAATGAGATTCAAGACAACTGTTTTAGAATTAAAAACGAAAAGATGATATAAATTACAGTCTGTGAAAATTCACAGAAAAGAGACATTTGAGACATTTGTGTTTAGAAGAGACACTGACGGGCCTTCCCACTGAGACAAAAGTACATCATGAATTCTGAGTGGTGGACTTTTAAGCAGTGTGAGTCAGCTGTGACCTTCTGAGTCCTGACACTTGAGGGGAAAGCAATCCATGCTAAAACATTCCCGACTGGGGGAGTCGGGTAATTAGTCAGTTTTTAACGATTAAATCTCCTCTGGCACAATGTGCTTGTAATTACCCTTTCCTGGGGAAAAAACAAACAATTAACCAGTTATCAGAAGACACTAATTGGGATTAAAATTAGAAATTTAAATCTATCATTTTTCTAGGCAAATGATTGCGGCGTGCCACAGTGCTGCCCTGTTAAGGTCATTCAGGAAGTGGAGCATTTAGGATCTCATTAGGTTTGAATTGTTCCAGTGCAAACACACAAGAACATGCTCGCATGTGCACAGGGAGGCGGTGGTTAGGAGGCCCCGCTTCCCCCCACCCACCCGCTGCCGTGCTCCTCCAAAAAGCAAGTTGACATTTTAAGCTCCTTAGCATGGCTAAACGAGAGCCCAATCACCCATGAGTCATCTCACTGCTCACTAGCGATGCTAACTTCATTGAAGGAATAATGGCAAAGAGCCGCTCATGAAATACAAACAGGGACAGCCAATTTGTACTCTCTATCAGGCTGTTGATTGTTATCAGTTCAGTTTGTTTACCGGCAACAAAAAGCCATTCAGCGCTTCATGCTGCAGGCTGTGTTTTGACACAATAATGCTGGTGGTGCTGGCAATGATCCCCTCAGCGCTCCCCACCTTTAACTTTCAGCGTTAATTAAAATGATAAGTGAGTCCCAGATCTTTTTTCTTTTTTTTTTCCGATGTGCACCCTCTGATCTCAGTAAAATGCAAATTAAAGTAGCTTCATTAAATCACACTTAAGTCTTTTTTTCCACGCTGAATCTTGCTGAAATCACATAACAGCTTAAAAGTGCATTGCTTTGAGTGCATAGCTCCATACATTAAAAACGCTGCTGATTTGACAACGATGAAAGCCTACAGGTCTGCCTATAGAAAACAAGAACACTTCCAGAAAAAGCATCAAAATGCAAATGGGGGTCCGTGTGCCCATTAGCAGACAAACAGCATTATCTTGGGTTTCAGTTTTTTCGAGAGCACCATTTTTTTCCCCTTCAATTAATAAGAAGTGCAATTAATGAGCACTGCTGTACTGCTTTAACACTACTGAGTGATCAATCTCAAACAGCTGACATGAAAAGAGCAGAGCGATGATGAAACAGGCATCATTAGGAGCTGTGGCTTTGATCAAGTGAGTTTCCCCCTAATTACAAACATTTACATTCAGACTATGGCCCATACAGTGGACGTCATAACTGTCTGCTGCTCATTACTTTTCCAAAGTCAGCTGTGCAGCTGCCAGCAGACTGCAAAAACCGCCATTAACTCTGACAGCTTCGAGCTACCGCTGTGGACATCTTCACAATCAGCAAACGTCTGCTCAACAAAGACAGCCATTTACTGTACATCAGAAAAAAAGAATGCTGCGACATACCAAAGCCGCCTCTGGTTTGATCTTTGGAGAGGTGGATGTGCAAATCAAGCTCTCTTGAGGAAAGCACCATGGCACAATTACATCGTTTATGAAGATTGATGATAAATGGAAGTGTCTCAGACTGTAAACTGATAGTGCTTCAAGAGTTAATCTGATTTAATCTTATTGCATTTTTTTTTTTTTTTTAGCATTACTAAATTCTTGAGTAATACTGCTTATATGCACTCACTGGTGCTCACTTGGCAACATTTAAAATGTGCATGCTTTAATTACATGAAATTGTGTTTAATCAATGCTATGTTAATGTTAACAGTGAATGTTTCAAAAGCTCTAGGCTTCAGTAATAATACAAAACCCAGCTTATTTTGCACATCCAGTGTTACCATGTGAGACTTAAAAACCCTAATTTTGTGCAGTTTTAGTAATTCTATAAGTTTATTATGAGCTACACTGCAAGACACAGTTGTAATAAACTTTGCATAACAATGAGTTTGATGTAAACAAACTGATGATGACGCTGATGAATCACCGGACATTGCATTTCTTCTAGGTTGGACTCATGCTTGCCTGTCTTCATCTATCTATCTATCTATCTGCATTTTGATGCTCTACCTAGGACCTTCTCAACGATCCAACAGTGTAAAAGGGCAAATTCTTACAATTTGCCATTAAACAGACACATGTTCAATATGTTCATATGCCAGACTTTTAAGAGAAAAACAGCTCCATCATCATCATCATCATCACAGAACTACCTCAAAGGTTGGCTGACTGTTTTTGCCATCAAATGATTCTGACCCTTCTGCCTTTTGTAATCTTAAAAGACACAATATTTTGTTTTAGATCTGTTGTGTTACAGATGGAGCGAGACAAACAAGAGCATGGAGCCCCACTCCAACTGTCAGGAGGGTTTTTCCTCCTCTGACTGTTTATTTTAATTACACCTACAAATCAGAAATGCTAGATAAGAAAGTCAAGATACAATAAAAAAGGGACATTTTCTGCAACTAAATCGTATGAGAGATATTCTCACTCATGCTTGAGTTGTGTCAGAGATCTGCCAAAATTTTCATTTATACTACCTCACCTTCAGCTGTTCAAGGTCGGGCCTCTCCATGCTGACTACAACAGCTAGCAGCTGGTCCTCAAGCCCATCTCTGTTGACGGTGAAATTTATTAAGGTGCATTGGGCCTGCAACTCAGGTTGGTAATGAGGGCTGGCGAGCTTGGTGTGCAGGATGAGGCGGAAATGGAGGTTAAACTCACACTCCTTTTCTCCGATTCTTATGTACCTGTTAGGAGAAACAAGGATCAGAATGTTTCAAAACATCTACAGCTTCTGTGAAAGAAAGCAAAGTTTGTTACCAAAGCACTTCTTGATAGTCGTCATTTTGACAGCCAGGCTGCAATTACCTGCGCTGTTAGTTCAAAGATAAATATTTCTTTTTAC
The DNA here is from genome assembly GCA_016586285.1 of Arothron firmamentum. Taxonomy (NCBI): domain Eukaryota; kingdom Metazoa; phylum Chordata; class Actinopteri; order Tetraodontiformes; family Tetraodontidae; genus Arothron; species Arothron firmamentum. Next base: position 25,332 of record BJFM01003320.1, on the reverse strand, counting down.
ATTTTTTCCTCCTTATTATCTGTCTTGTTATTATCTACTACCAATGTATCCCTGAACGGAGGAGCCTATCCCAGCTGCCTTCGAGCAAGTGGAAGGGTACACCCTGGGCAAGTCACCAAGCTTGTCACACGGCTACCAAATAGAAACAACCAACCGTTCACACACAATCACCATTAACACAAACTCTGCCTTCTTGCAATGGTGTAACAGTGCTAACTACCAACACCAACATGCTGCAGCCTTAATCTGTTTTATAAGGGTCAAATCACTGGCCTGTCTGAAGCAAAACAATGGAGTAGTTTGCTGAAAATACCTAAATAAGGTGAAGATCTGTCCAACGCATGATTAAAACTTCATACTATGATGTATTATACTAGCGAACCATCAACTTTGAGAAAAAAAAATGTTGTTGGAACACATTCTTGGATGATTGTGTTCAGAGATCACTGAAATGCCTTGTGCACTAATGTATTGCCATACAGAAGCCTGCTTTTATTCCATAACCAGCATTTCTCTCTGTGGAAAGGAGGATGTGACATCATGTAATAAATATATCATTCACTGTAAATTGTTTTACATGTGGTTTATACTGTACATCACGCACACTTTAGAGTCATCAAACAGAACATGGAATTTAAAATTCAACATGTCCTCATCTGCAGGCTGTTAGGTTGTTGTTTTGATTCACATTCATATGTGTGACATTAAAAAGTTGTTACAATTATAAGTGCTATGGCAAACAATATTAGGGAACACAATACTAGAGAGCCAAATATGAGTAAAGTAATAATGACTACTAGAAATGTCAAGCATAAATAATTCACCTGTTTCTGAAGATAATTAATAAAGACTAAAAAGCTCTAATAATAATAATAATAATAATAATAATAATAATAATAATAATAATAATAATAATAATAAAAGTCATGATTGTCAATACAGCAACATTTAATAATTAGCCACAATTACATTCTTTTACCTGCCCTTCTTGATAGTTTCTCTGCCCAGCAATGGTCCAAGAACCGGATCCAAAGTTTCTTCTAAGTTCTCAATCAAAACTACATCACCTGCTGCCAGTGCTCTCTCTATGGCATCCAGGTACCTCCAAAAAAAGATCAGTCCATTTGTCAAATCTCTGAACATAAGACTATGTGCCCATCTTTCTTTGAAGTCTCTTTACCCTTTCTGTCCAATTCGAATGACCTTTAGCTCTTGACCATATTTGTTCTTGATCCACTTGATTCCTTGCAGCTGCGGGTCCACCATGAGTGGCCAACGCTGGCAGGAAGTGAGAATGGTGGCATTCTCAGTGGACATTCTGTCAGCAGGCAGCCCTTCATTTTGCCATGCCGCAATGTCTGCATCATCTGTCAGCATGGTGAGAGGGTCCAAGTCAGGGGTCACTGGGATGGGAACCTTAAATGATGAGTGGGACAGGACAAATCCTCAGTTTAGTAACTCTGCAGAGATTTTGGTAAAAATTGCACTGTGTAACAATGAAATTTTGCATTGTGTGCAATTTTCGATGGAAATACTAATACTAATAATACCAACACGTGTAATGTTTCACATCAGATATTCATCCATAAAACAGAACAGTATGTACATTTTTAAAGCATCTCTTCCAATGCTTTTAAATCTTAAAAGTTGAAAAAAAAAAAAGCAATTTAAAGTTGTTTGTTATGTAAAATCAGTGTGTGCAGGCCTCTAAAGAAAAACAGGCTGACATTTCCTGATTAATTAAAGCATCCAAGGATAAGGAATGTGTACTGCTTTATAAGACTATTGTGTTTAAATGTGTGCCTACTTTGCAATCAAGGGGAAATAATACAGTATTCTGTAATAGGACAGCACAAGCAATAGCAACCGCTGCTGAATCTCAAAAACATGGGCACTGTCCAAATAAACCAACTCTTATGCTGCATTTACGCTTCATCATTTATTCGAGCTTACAACCTTGGAGTAAGGCAGAAGAAATTGTCCAAAGACTGAGTGCCACGTTGGAGAGAGTACTTCCTGTTATAAATCCCTGCATAATCTGTGCAGGATGTTTTCAAGGACAGCATGATGGGTGATTTTGCAGTTTTCCTTCTCCAACTTCTCCGGATCCGAAAGTTTCTGTTTTGTCATCATATTGTGGTTTCTTTGACACCTAATTAGCAAGTCTTAGAAAGTTTTGTGCAAACAACCAAGGTCACATACTTGGAGGTGGCTGAGATAAGGCTTCCAGATGTTGTCCATAAGCTGGACACGACAGGGTTTGGTGAAGTATCCTAGGTAAGAGATGAAGGCAGTGATGAGGAGGACGTCACCCCACAGAGTTCTCTCCTGTTTCTTGAAGTTCTCCACAGCTTCTGCCCAGCGGACATTCTCTGATGCTAGACCTCCAACCTGCAAGAAAGAGGCAAAGATTCACATTGCAGACTCTGTCACGGACGATAGACTCTGGTAATCCCCCATCTGACTACCTTTGTCTTAAATATACAGTTCATTTTAACCTTATGACCCTTTACTTGAGAAAAGTTTTATCAAAGCCCTGTGGTTTAGGAGGAAGCTCAACTGTTTGAACTCATTAGAGAATAAATTTAGAGGCTATCAAATAGTCTGTTCAGCAGTGCAACAATTGAATATATTTGCCTGTCTGTTTCTATTGTTTAAATGGCATCTCTTTTCTCAAGAAGACTTTGCCCCTGCTTATATAAATATATGATGTGTCTGCAGACATCAGGAAATCAACTGAACAGCAGCATCTTGCTGCCTCAACATCAGGTTTCATTAGGTTTTCATATCTGTTATCACTTCTTTCCTTATGTACCAACACCTCTATTCGTTACAGCAACAATGATCCAATTTCCCCTTAGGGCTCAGTAAAAAAAAAAAAAAAAAAAGGTGCCTTAATATCTTATCCTTCCCAAACCATTGATACAACTCCTCAGCATGCATCACTGAAACACTGCACACTCCAGTGAGCTGCTTGCATTTGCACAGGTGTCTGTGTCTGATTAGCAACTGAACTTAGGCTCTCATCCCCTTTTATTGATCTTGTCAGGTCGTCTGTTTGAAAACTTCCTGTGATTAATTTAGATTATCATGTTAACAATGTCAACACTATTGTTGTTAAAATGCGCTGCTGTCAGCAGACCATTTCTTTCCCCCTCAGACAATGACGAATGTTGGAAGGGACAAAAGGCAAACGTGTCTATTTGAATGTTTTACTTACACTGACTCAGCTGTGAGTTTGAATCATTTTCATAACAAAGCATTTAATAATGAATATATATCCTCACCAGGCGATTAGCCAGAGAAATGGTGTAAGCCGTTGATTCCGCTTCCTGTTGGCACTTGAGCTTGTCTGCGGTGGCTTTCTCGAAATTGGCTGTCAGCTTGGCCAGGTTCTTATTTAGTTGCTAATAGTGCAAGCAGACATACAGTAAGAAAAAAGAAAAATTATGTTTGTTATGTCAGACTGTGACATCGTCTACAGAAAGCCAAAACAACTGAACAGAGAAGAAAGATACTTTACTTTGCATATGGAAGCAATTAGCAAAAGGACAAACAGAATTAATGGACGGAGAGGCGCGAGGGTCCAGTAGATTAGTCTGAGGATTGCAAATTCCCGTTAGCTCTAAACCTACTCTTCGCTCAGGCACTGCAAACTGAGGAGCTGAGAAACAACACCGACAAGCCAGGTTGGATCCTATTAAGAGCCGCTGTTCTGCTGAACGTTAGCAGCGACCGTGGTCTCCCGAGTGCTGCGTTCTACCCATGTGTCGAATGTGAAATGCCCACTGTGAAACTATTATTTACAGCTGCTGAAAATCAGCTGGGTTCTTCAGGACAATGGATTTGGTTTCAGATTAATGAGCAGTAAAAGCTCTTGGTAGCACTTACATCAGCTGTGTGTTGACCGTAATATAAAGCAATTTTACCCATTTCCTTCTAAGTCACCTTGAATTAAGAAGCCAAAATATTCTGACCAGAAGCTAGGAAGAAATCTATTTGGACATTTATTTCAGTTTGTTAAGCGCTACCAAAACAGTTTTGGAGCGCCTGTTTGGTTGTTTTTCCAATGAATTACTTCAACTTGTTATTCTGCACACCCTCTGACCCTGATCATGTTTCAAACCTTTTACTGCAAGGTGCCAAGAGCATGCAAGTAATTTCTCAGCCCATTTTTTATGTAGTTACCAAACATTTAAAATTTTAAACATTGTTTTGCAGCGTTTGTGCCAGTGCAAGAACAAGAACATGACTCGAGTGAATAAAGTTCTTACATTAATAAACTCTTAACAAAAAGGATGGTGGTGTTTGCCCACATGAAATAAACTTGATGTCCCAACTTACAATAATCTTGGTCTTGATGGCATTGAGTTTCTCCTGTGCAGCTGCCAGCTCAGCATTGGCCTTGCTCAGAGCCTGACGCTTGGGCTCCACTTCGCAATAAACCTCATAAAACTTGACAATGTTTAAAACCCAGGAGCACAAGCCTGCGGCTGCATATGACTTGGAGGCCACCAGATCAGGGTGGAACTCTGGATCCTGTTGACAGATAACAAGATAAATCAGATCTGAGGTTATTTAAAGTCAAGGAAAGTGTGACTGTATTGTCATTAAAAGTGAAATTACTAAAGAAGCCATCTTTGTTAAACTGGAAAAACCTTCACCGGACAGAGAAGGAGGCTTACAGCACCAGTTTGCCGGCAGTTTACAATGCAGTCTTTGGAAGGTTTTCACAGGTGTTCACACCTAACATCACATGATGACCAGGAGGATCCAAATTCTTTTCATTATGCAAATTAAAAACAGCGTTCAATAAACCAGCACAGCACATGTAACTCTGGGATTCCCACCAGTGAACTTAGAACTGAAAATGCCTCTTAGATAAAAGTTGAAATGTCTTTGAAAAACTAAAAGAATTCCAGTTGAACTTTCTTAAGTCAAGAGTTCTCTTTGACCTGGACGATTGAGAACATTCATCGCCAAAGCGACTAATGTTTTATCAAAAGCAATGACACAACCACTGCAAGAGCACACTATGTTTGAAGGCTACAGCTATTTCAGCTATGTGGTCATTCACTGCAGCTACAAACTGAAAATAATAAACACCATAATATAGAGTATATTGTTAGGATCCGGCTTTCTGGCTCCCTACTGTTTGTGTGGTGTGTCCTTGGTTCTCCTGGCCCCAGCAGTGACTGCGCACCTGTGGCTGATCAGCTCATCAGTGGCTCACTTAAGGAAGCTGGCAGCGGGTGCTCGCTGCTGGATCATTGGTTGTAGTTGCTCTTGTTCCCGTGCCTGTTCCTACCTCATCTGCCGAGTGCTACCAGAGCTTAACCTCTTCGTTTCCCGTGGGTCTTGGAGTTCGCCTCAAAAGTGAGTTGTCTGTCTTTCCAAAGACACCACGTTTTCCCCGAGAGGACTTTCTTTGTTCTGGCTTCCGGACACTCCGCAGAGGAACCGCCACTTAAGAGTTTTTGGACTTCATGTTTGATTAGTTTTTCCTCCTTTTGAAGTGCTTTCTGTTTGCCTTTTTGTACACCCAATAAAAGGGTTATTTTTGCTTTGAGCTGCCTTCTCGTGTCTGCGTCTGGGTCGTACACAAACACCACGAACCCTAACATATGTAGGTTTTATTTAAGGTCTTTTTAAATGTTATCCTTTAAGAAGTCATTTCCTTCTGCCTCACAAGTTTCAGTGCAGTTCAAAAATTAATCTGCATTTATTTGAATTGTGCTGCTTGTATCGTTAACATAGCTTTACAGTTTTATGTGTGCCTCCTAGGTGCACAGGTTACTATCCTAGCAGCCCAGACACAAACAGGAATAAGTGCGTGCCCCATATTGGGCGCGCATGAAGCCCCCATATACCAAAACGTGCATCCTGAACGTGCATCCTGTCGTGTGTGTGAAGTTTGACAGCTCTCGGTCAAACGGGCCCTGAGAAATCCCCAAAAAACTGAAAAAGCTCCCATTCTCACACTTGCATGCCTCAAAAACACTAAAACCACTAAAACTCGGGCCCTGTAGGTCACACACTAATAAAACAGACACCAAAATGTGAGGCTCGGTAGCCATATGTGGACGTGTGCATTGAGCTTAATAGCTATAATGGTGTCTGAAAAATACAAGGAAAAACTCCCCCAATAAAACTCTGACAGGTGCTGCATGATGTCACTCATTTCTAAGTGGATGGGGGGGAGGGGCTGCTGTTAATGGGAGTTATACAGTATATGGTGTTTTTAACTCGTCATTTCTCCTTCATCAAAGAGAAAAGAGAGAGTGAAATTTCACTCATATATTTTAAAGTCTTCCAGTTCTGATGAGCCCACCCACAATAGTAATGGTCATGGCAGGGACGGGTGAGGCACACAGTCACAATTTCTGTGGAACTGTCTATTTTTTTTAAATTGTTTTTACACATGATTATAGTGAGCTATAATCATTCAGCTCGGAACTGAATCTCTGTATATACAAAGTGAACTGAACCTGAATTTGATATGCCCATCTGTACAACTCTACCTTGTATTTACTCCACTGAATATCATAATGAGGGAAGCTAATAAATTTTTAACAGTTTTATTAGCTGGTAGATTTTTTTCTGACCGTCATTTGGAAGCCTAACAAACTGTAAGGTCACACCGCCTGCTAAGTTTAGGTCTTATGTGTTAATCTTGGTAAGCAGCAGGTGCTTAATGTCGTGTACAAAACTGATCAGAGGAGGTCTCGGGATAATTCACCGCAAGAAGTGGAAAGTCATGCCGGTATCAGTGCCCCCTGCTGTCTCATTAGAATGTCTTGTTTTAAAACTGCCTGGTTCATCCCCCACCATTGTTGCATTTAGTTACCGTCCACCTAAACCTCATTTGAATTTTTCTGCTGTTCTGGCATCACTCCCTCCAAATGCTCCTCTGATGAACTGCCCATAACTGACCACTTCCTACTCACCTTCAATGCTACACCTTCCCTTTCTACCATTAAGCTTCCCCGCCTCAACCCTTTCTGGAATATTAAGGACATTAACGTAGATTCTCTCAGCATCAGCATTCTGCAATATTCCTATTCCAGGCTCTTCTTCTAATCCCGATGACCTCGTCAAACTATAGAACCACAGCCTTGAGGACATCCTCGATTCCCTTGCCCCAGTCAAAACACGATCTGTTTTCTTCTCCACATCCGGACTCTGATTTATCGCCGAGCTCTGAGCCATGAAAGCCAAAAGTTGGCAACTTGAACATCTTTCCAGGAAAACTCTTCTCACAATTCATAAAGAAATGTTCAATAACCCTTTACTTCTCTACAAAGACACCATAGCTCATTCTAAATCAGTTTACTACTCCAGTCTCATCACCTCCAATAAAGGAAATACCAAATCCCTCTTCAACCTGCTCAATAAAATCCTCCAGCCACCCAACTCCCTCCCTCCCTATCTGTATTCCGCTGACACCTGCTCAGCAATAATGAAATTCTTTAATGAAAAATATAACAACATCCACTAGCATCTTTGCTTGACTGGACCTCCTCCCTCCCCAGCACTTCTCCCCCTCCCCTCCCAGAATTTTTCAAATTTTGAACTCCCAGATCCATCAGAGATCTTGGAACTCATCGGTAAAGCAAAATCCTCAACATGTCAGGTCGATCCCCTCCCTACTTCCCTGGTCAAATCCTCCCTCTCATCTTTACTCCCCGTGATATCCGCCATCATCCCCTCCTCAATTTCCACTGGGATCGTTCCTCCAGCCTTCAAAACCGCAGCCATAACCCCCGTACCAAAGAAACCTGGTTCAAATCCGAACGACTTTAATAACCTTCGCCCCATCTCTCATTCACCCTTCTTCTCCAAAATTCTTGAGAAAGTAGTCGCCAACCAGCTCCACTTGCACCTTACCCACAATAGCCTGTATAGGCCCTACTACTCCGGTTTCCGTCCCCGCCACGGCACAGAAACGGCCCTCCTCAAAATCACGAACAACCTCCTTACTGCAGCTGATTCTGGTTCATTCTCCTTTCTCATCCTCCTTGACCTGAGTGTGGCCTTTGATACGATCTCTCACTCCACCCTCCTCATTCGACTGTCCGCCATCGGAATCACCAACACCCCCCCTCAACTGGCTCCACTCCTATCTCACAGGTCGCACTCAGTTCATCCAGTTGCACTCATTTAAATCTGATCCCCCTCCAGTTACTACAGGTGTGCCCCAGGTCTCTGTCCTGGGAATGCTTCTCTTCATCACCTACCTCCTCCCCCTTGGCCATATCTTCCGTAAATTTAATGTTCAGTTCCGTTGCTTCGCAGATAACACCCAGCTCTATCTTTCCTGCAAATCAAATTCCACATTCCCTCCCTCCTCCCTTATTTCCTGCCTATCCAACATAAAATCCTGGTTCACCTCAAACGTCCTTAAACTGAACAGTAACAAAACTGAGTTTCTTGTTATTGACACTACAAATATTATTGACACTATAAATACTCGAAAGTCTACTTTCGAAAGTCGACAGCTTCTCCCTCACCATTGACAGTTCCTTGGTCTCCCCCTCCCTACAGCTCAAGAGTCTGGGTGACATCCTTGAAAGCACACTCTCCTACCACTCGCACCTCAATAGCATCTCCCGGTCTGCATACTTCCACCTGCGCGATATAAACCGCCTTCGTCCCTCTCTCACACTGCTTCCATCCTTGTCCACAGCCTTGTCACTTCCCGCTTTGACTACTGTAACTCTCTCCTATTCGGTCTCCCACAAAAATCCCTCCATAAATTTCAATTGGTCCAGAACTCAACCCGTGTCATCACCAGGACCCCTTCTCACCACCACATCACTCCCACCCTACAGCACCTCCATTGGCTCCCAGTCAAGCAAGGAATACAATTCAAACTCCTCCTCTACACTTTCAAAGTCATCCATAATATCGCCCCTCCATATCTATCTGATCTCCTCCACATCCCCACTGCTTCCCGCCCCCTCAGATCCTCCTCCTCCATCCACCTCACTGTCCCCCCTGCCCGCCTCAGCACCATGGGGAGCAGGGCCTTCAGACGCTCCGCCCCCAAACTCTGGAACTCTCTCCCCCCGGATCTCCGTAATTTGGACTCTCTAACTTTATCAGCTGTGTTTTGACTTTGTTTACTGTGATTTTATTGTCTACTGTTGATTATAATCTACTGTTGTTTAATTGTCATTTATAGTGCTGTTTTATTGCTACATTTTAACCTTGCACAGCGTCCTTGGGTGTCCAGGAAGGCTCTTTTAAATAAAACGCATTAATATTATTTTTATGATCTTCATCAGTGGAGACTGAAGTGAAAAGTTCACCTGAAGGTATGGTTGAATGGCTTTGAGGCAAGCCTCCGGAATGTTCTCCTTGTTGAAGTTAATCAGAGCATCCAGGAACCCGTCCACCTTGGCCATCATCACCTTTGCAGCCTTCCAGCTCCGATCCTTTGGCACTCTCCCCCCGGGCGCTGTCAGAACCATGACCGCTGCTGTAACATTGGTCACAGCAGCCACTGGTGAACCGAACGACTTTAATTCTGTCAAGTTGCTCTGTAGTGAAGAAAAGGGAATAATGGGCAGCAAAATGAAAGAGCTGTGCTCTAATTGAGTTTGGACAAGTACATATCTCTGTTGTGTACTGGAGGGAAAGGAAAAAGTAGCAGCAACAAAGAGCGACCTGTGATGACTTAGAAAAGACAACAGAGAACGTTAATTAGGGCATCTTTCGAGAACACTGACAAACGACTGAATTGTCAGTTCTGTGTGTTTGAACAGAGAGCATATTTTAAACATTATGTTTTTGGTTTATATTTATATATATATATATATATATATCCCCTGAGTAATGTTAAAGAACCTTTAAATGAGATTAGAATACATGATAGGGCTGAAGGTGCAATGCCTTAGATAGATACTAAAGCCAGAATCACGTTGAAAATCCTTCCACAAGGCTCCAGAAAGAGTGTATTATAACAAGTTAAATAATCTTTTTTTGTTTCTAAGAAAGTAGAAGAGGCATGAATTTAGCCCAGTCCTCCAACTTGATATATTTTTTTTCTACCGTTTTAGGTGTGGATAGAACTTATTACACTCAAGTTGGGAAAACAAAATAAAATAAAAAAATCCATCCCAGAAAAAAAAGGAAGAGCAGACACTGGTATAAGGAAACAGATCGATATGGCCCAGCAAGGCGTTAAGAGGAGAAACTGACCTTATTGAGGGTGTTAAGAGCATCCTGTGCAGCCAGGAGAGCTGGTTCCGCTTTGGCCAAATCCTCCTCACAATCCCTCTGTTTTCCACTCACCACCACAGCAATGGCTGCCACTTTACATTCCTCCTCATCAGCTACTGCTTTCTCTTTGGACACTTTCTCTGTTTCTATTCCAACAACCTGGGGGCAGCAAATAGCATTTATCTGGGCGTATTTTACAGTCTATGAGTCTAGTTTTAAGAAAAAAAAAAAAAAAAAAAATCCTATATCAGTTGTAGTTTAAGAAATGGAAAGCTGGTAAAGCGTAAGCTAGTTCAAAGTAGATCAAATAACCCCACTGTATTTGGTTCACTGCACAAGACAGAAAAGAGCAAATTAAATTTAACACTAGACACGTGTCAGACCCTCCTGAGAGTACGGTAAATGGGGAAATATCTGCATGTGAACGTTAATTCCTGGTCAAACCTAACACATTCTTGCCTGAATCAGCTTGTCAGCATCCTCATTCTTCTGCTTCAGGTTCACTTCCTGCGCAGCTAGCTTGGCCTTGAGGTCATCCACCTATCAACACATGAGATGAATAGGGCAAGAAGTCAGTAAGATATAAGACTGTGATTCATGGCCAATTTTCTTTACAGCTGAAAATCTCAAAGACATTTTTTTTTAATTAACTTCGGCCAGTCTTCGAGACCTACATCAGCATAAACATCCTGAGAGCATTTCATATAAGCTTCAAACCGGAATGAAGTTTTATTTCACTTTTTATTTTGACTTGACTTGACATCACTGGTCATGCAATTTCATGTTTTGCAAAAGGTCACATATCAGTTTATTTTTAAATATGTATTATCTCTATAATTATTTTATATACATTATATCTATCTATCTATCTATCTATCTATCTATCTATCTATCTATCTATCTATCTATCTATCTATCTATCTATCTATCTATCTATCTATCTATCTATCTATCTATTCTTTACTTACTACTAGTCAATTATTTTGACTACAACACACAGAGACCATTTGCATTTCACAAATCTGGGCCTATGTTTTTATGTTAAAAAAAAAACACACACAAAAAAAACAGTTGAGCAAGAGAGAAGGCTTCTTACAATAATCTACTTTTCTTTAATTCTGTGGTATTAGTATCAATCAGCATGTGTATGAAGGGCAATAATGATTAGGGCGCTATCACAATCATCTTATTAAATCTCAGATCATTTTGAAAGTCTGATCTTTGGTTTTGTTTTCTAATGAAGTTTTGTTGTCTAAAACCTCTTTGTTATTCTTAACATGAAAACCATATTGAGTTTGCTGGCAATGTATTTTTAAACCCAACCATATCCTCCATTCTTTAAAGCAATCAAAGGGATTGTGTGGCTCACAAAAGTAAAGGATGGAAAAGAAGGTGCTACACAACTGGACCAAACCTTTTGTGTACAACAGCTTGTGCCCCGCAGGATTGCTCGACGGACCGTGCGTGTGACCTTTAATCCATTCCTACTAAAAAACCTTTTCCTGACAAGATGGATAAAGGCAAGGGAAAGGAAATGTGAATGTGAACGTGATGAATATATGGCATAAATAAACCCTTTGGAATCAAGAGCTGATATTAGGGCACAGCAACACAAAAAGGAAGAGAGACCAAGGAAGAGAGATTAAAGCTGTTACAGAAACTCTGAATTCCTCAACAAATATGCCTCGACAATGCTGTCCGAGTCCGTCAATATGTTACTCCAGGGAAATAAAAGCAGGATGTTTTTCATGCTTGTCTTTCAGCTAATTAACAAACAGCAAATCAGGCTGCCGGGAAGAGACTTCTAAGGATGTTAAAGATTTGGTCAAACATTAGATGAGCACCAGGTGACCCATAAACATGATGAATAAGTGCAAAGTGGGGGAGGGGAAGGCTGAACTAATTGGTTGGAGACAAGATTGATGCTCAGTGTCTGAGATTGCAGCTATATGGTGGTTTCCTGATTGACATCTCAGAGTTCAAGAGATGAAATAAAGGGGGAAAAACTACTATTTCCAGAAGAGCAGCTTCCAATCTAAACTTTCAATGATTGATGAATATGCAGTTACGATTAATAATATATTATACTGATAAATGTAACAAATGTATTAAAAACGTAAATGTTCTAGGTTGTTGCCAGCCTTAAATCTGGCAACCATGCAGGATAAGGATTTAAAGTTGAGGTTTCCTAACGGCATACAAGAATTTCTTTTATTTTTTATTTTTTAAGGTGTCTTTGCTTCATTTCAGCAGCTGACTGAGAGTTCCTATCTATTTAGCTATGTTCATATAAAGGACTTTCTCTGAAAGATGTATAGATTCTCTACACACTCACACCTAGTGAGGTTATTGAGGGCATGCATCCATCATCCATCCATTCATCGATGCACCTCCTGCTGTCTTTTATAGCTGTGTACTAGTAAAATATTTCCTGATATAGTACTTCCTCTATTTATACTAATATTACTGCAGCTGTTACTGCACCAATATTGGTGCCACTATCTGGAATTATTATGTACAGATGACTCATGCCCGCGGCATCCCCGACACGCACATAGAGATACACTAACCCCTTCTTGTTTATCATGACTACAGCAGCCCCCAGTGAGCCATCAATTCTTCACAGAATGTTAAATAACAGCACTTATAGAAGTGCGGCTGCAGCTGTGAATGCACTAGCAAACACAAACAGTGCATTAATGGCTTCTTGCTGCTGTAAAGGCCGTGCTCTGTAATTAGAAATCTTCTCATTTACCATCCAGGCAATGTGTGTTTGTGCATCTATGTGCTCTACCGCAGAGGGTGGCAGGAAACAAAAAAAATGCCGGGCCCTCTGAGTTATTTAACACACTGATGTCACTGACATCAGTGTGTTAGGCACATGCGTAGGCTTGTTTATACAAGTGTTTCAGTGTGTGTATTTCCTAGGTGATACTTCGTATATGCGTGCGGTTTTGTCCCGGCCCATCCGCTATAATTAGACAAGTTAGACACTGTGTTAAATAATGCATATTACTTTTGCAAAATTGTGAGACAGTAAAAACTTGGACAAATTCAAGCCTAGCATTAATATTAAAGGCAGCGAATGAAATATAAAATAATTGTAAAGTACAGCAGGTGTGTGTACATAATGGGGCTTAATGGCACACTGGAAAAAAACCATCAGCCACTCCTAAAACTCATATTATATAGTTTAACAAGGCATTACCTGCTATTTCAATAATTCTGTTATAATGGAGATTTAATATTGTGGTAGTATCAAGCTGAATATTAATATCAAGCGATATAATATAAGGCGATAAATGGCGGGTGGATCGATAGAAATAATCCCAGATGAAGAAGAATGATAACTACGCAACGCTGCCAAAATGTATTCAGCTAGACAGATGAAGACCTTCTTGCAGTTTGGGCTGATGTCAAAACTATCCAACAGATCCAACACTGGGCTTTTGCTTCACCCAAGCCTCAGTCACGCTGAAAACTATCACGTCTTTCTCTGATCTTTGCTGCTGATACAGACATTTTCCAACTGCCATTTTCCAAATAGCTCCTTTAATGATTTCTTCTTGCATTCTTCTGCATGTGTTTGTTCAGAAAAAATTCTTATTAGAAGTTTAGAATTGGAGCTTGAGTACCATACCTGTGCAGAGGTGCTGTTGAGCTTCGTCAGGCCATTCTCCAGCCGCTCCATCTTGATGGTGAGGTCTTTGCTCTTTTGGCCCAGGAGACTGCGATACAGCTTGATCTGCTCCAGGAAAGACTTGGGTGTTGTGTAATTGTACCGTCGCTCGTTGGCCAGGTACTCTTTGGACTTGTCATTGACACTCATGTGGACATATGCCATGAACTTACTGACCGACTCTTTCACTTGTGGCTGCATGAATTGTATTTAAAAGAGATGGTTGAAGTCATGTTAAAAAAAGATTTCTGCAACTTTGGTTCTGAACTTCATTTTCAGGGTCTCAGGTCAACATTTTAAATTCCATTTTAGCCACATCGAAATCAGTTTTGTGCTTGGTTTTGTTCATATGTATCGACCAAATTACTATCACTTTACTCACTTCAATATTTTCTACTTCCTGGAGAAACCTGAAGCTGACTGACTCCAGCGCCTCCTGTGGCCACTCATGGAACCAGTCAATGGCTGTGCAATTCACCACTGCAGGGAACTTCCTGCTGCGATCCCTGAGTTTATTACCAACTGGTGAGAAACACAGGGCCACCTGTAGTAGACACAGAAAAAAACAAGGTGAAACAGAGCTAAGTATGAAGCCTGATGCAAAAACAAGATCAAGTCATTTTATTTTATTCTATTAGAACAACTCACAAGTCACAAATCACGAGTTAGCCAGAGAAAAACAGAAACAGTTAAATCCTGCCTTAGGAAAACAGTGAATTAATTATTTGAAACTACATCATTAAGCAAACACAGCCTCAAGCTAGCATGCGAATTAAAAGAGTGTGTTCAGTTGCAGGCCACATCAGTCTGGGTTTCACTGTTGGAGACAAACAGCTGGCTTGTTGAGAAGTACAGCTAGCTGCTTGATGCCATTAGACTGAAGAAACAAACACACAGGAGGCACACCCAAAGACACTAGTAATGATAATGGTGTGTAACGCTGAGCAAATATTTGGCAGAATGTATTTAGTCATGAAACTTCATTATTCATTATGCATAACCCTAAAAAAAAATCCATTTGTTCTATATACAGGTAAAGCAGTTTAAAATGTAGCCGCACTGTCGTATCTCACATTGCCACTCAGTACATCACATTATTGGTTGCATGTCATCCAAAACAAGAGGATTAAATATCAAATCGTTGGCCCTGAATTCTCACTTTCTCCACAGAAGATTAGTTTTCATAAGTAAGAGGTATGTTGCTAGATCTCTCAGAATACTGTAGTTGTTTTACTAGATACTGTTAGTATAAAAGCATTTAATCACAGGCAGGAGGGACATCATGTACATTTGGTTTGGTATCAGTTGAGATCAGGATTAAACTCTACTACTAGATTTTAGACCGTTGCAGTTCACATATCAACCTGGCATTGGCGTGGACGCCGCAGTCATTTACCTGCTGCACCTGGCCCTGTGTCACCTGGAGGCCTCTAGAGGCACTGTGAGAGTCATGTTCTTTGATTTCTCCAGTGCCTTCAACACCATCAAGCCTTCGCTGCTCAGGAAGAAGATGGAGGATGCGGGGGTGGACTGGCGGCTGGTGGCATGGACAACTGACTACCTCACCAACAGACCACAGTATGTGAGGCTGCAGGACTGTGCATCAGAGTTGGTGGTCTGCAGCATGGGGGGTCCACCAGGGACCGTACTCTCACCATTCTTCTTCTCACCGTACACATTCTTCAGACACAACTCTAAACAGTGCCATCTCTAGAAGTTCTCCATTGGCTGCGTGTCAGAGGGGGATGAACAGGAATACAGAGGGGTCATTGCTGACTTTGTGGAATGGTCTGAGTAGAACTACCTTTTCCTTAAAACCAGTAAAACAAAAGGGGTGTTGATAAGACTTCTGCAGGACATCCACACCCCACACACCAGTGAACATCCAGGGTTCGGACATTGAGATGGTGGACTCTTTCAAATACCTGGATGTTTACCTCAACAAGAGACTGGACTGGTCTCACAACACCAACAACCTGTACAAGAAGGGCTAGAGTTGCCTGCACCTGCTGAGGAGACTGAGGTCCTTCTGTGTAAGCAGGGCTCTTCTCAGGACATTCTACGACGCTGTAGTGGGCTCAGCAGTGTTTTATGCCATCGTTTGTTGGGTGGGAAGCAGCACAGACAGGAGCAGGGACAGGAAGAGACTTAACAAGCTGGCTAAAAGAGCTGGCTCTGTCCTGGGCTGCAACCTGGACTTCACTGAGGAGGTGGCAGACAGAAGGATGCTGGCCAGGCTGACATCTATCAGGAGTAACACCTCCCACCCTTACTCTGCACCCTCTGCACCACACTGTGGTGGCCCTAGGCAGCTTCATCAGCACTAGACTGAGGCACCCTCAGTGCAGGAAGGAGCGCTACCGCAGGTCGTTTGTTCCCACAGCCATCAGATTGTTTAACATAGCATCTTAGCCATCACACAATCTACCTCATGTGCAATATCTGCCTTCATCATGTCCAGTAAACACACGCACGGGAAATTGTCATGCTATCCACGTTCGGCACCATACTTGTACATATATTGTACATATATTTATTTATTTTTTTATCTTATTTTTATATTTCTCAAAGTCTTGTAAATTAGTTACCTCTTCCTATTTCTTCTTATTTTCTGCTCTGTATGCTAATGCTGGGACACTGCAATTTCCCCATTGCGGGATAATAAGCATATATTCTATTCTATTATATTCCAAATGGTCTCACCAGTCAAATTAAGGAATTATTCAATATTTTTTAACTGTATTGATTATGTAAGAGTGCACTTGGCTGTTTTAGAGGTAAAGAGCACAAATTAATAGCAATTCCAGTACAATTTTGGGAGGCAGCTTTTTAATTTTTAATGTCTTTTAACCCTCCAGAGCGTGCCCCAGGCAGCCAGGTTAAAACATTCTCTCAAAATCAGATTGCAAGTAAGAAAGTGCCTTTTCCAAACATTCAGACAGATGGATTGAAAGACAGAAAGCCAAAGGGTTCTAAATCCACTCTTTATAAGTTCATACCCATGGGGCTGTCTTTCCCATTTATTCACTTTGCAAACCAGGGAGGCTTGAGCTACAAGGAAGGCGGCAGTGGAAGTTGTGGGTGGTAGTGATGGGGGGTGGAGGGGGTGCAGTGTAATAATGGCAGGATACACAACCTGCTGGAATACTTTTCTCCCCGGAGGAAACAAAGAGGCTACACACTGGTGAAATAATCTTCAGCTAAAAGGTGGCTTTGTGCTCCCGCCGATGATTTATAATGACATCCGGTGTCTCGGAAAGCATTCAAGTTCATCTGGAAATGTCGGGAAAGAAAATTGTCTAGGGGAAGGCTTCATCATGTAGTCAGATGTTTATCCAGGTATGAGGGGTTTTTTAATACAAGACTGGTAAATTATAGCATTAGCGGGCTGGATATGGCTAGATTAAAAGACACTAGAAATCAAACTGTGATACAGTCCTTTGAAACAGATTAATAGCAAATGTCTTCCCCTAAGGACAATCATTGAGAAGAACTTTCTCTGGATGATTAGCTGCGAAATGCCAGGCAAAAAAGAAAAACAAACATCACTCTCTTCTACAGTAGTCTCACAGCATTTCACCTTAAGTTGTCTCCGAACCCGGTCGATGAAGAACTTCCAACAGTTTTCTCTTATATCCATCAATCCTGATGTGCGAACCTCCGGCCTCACACTGCCAATGATGTTCTCCACTTCATCATCTGGGAACAGGTCAGGAATCTCTCCTTGAATGAGCAAAACGAGCGATGTTATTCAAATTGAGATACAAAATGATACACAAAATACCCTGCTGAATGCTGTAGGCGTGCGGATCCAGACAAAAACTCTACAGAAAGGTAGGGTACGGTATATAATCACCCTTAAAACATCCTACAAAGCTATTTAGCTGATTGAACGTGACTTAAAAGATGACAATGACAATCTACAGCACAATTAAGAATCTAAGAATTTGCTTCATCCGTAAAACTGATCCTCAGGCCTGAATGTCAAACACAGCATCTGTCAATCAAAAGAAAATCTCAATGACACATTGAACCCAGATGCGACTGGAAAATCCCTTAAGAAATCCTCTGAAATGACAACCTCAAAAATCAATTCACTTCAGTGTACTGTAGCTGCATCACAAAACACTGCAGATGCAATTAGTGGGGCATGTTGTTACCTGAGGCTAGCAAATCGTTGACCAGAACGAGGAACTTTTCATCTGCCACTTGAGCGTCAGTCATTAGGAACATCGTGCCAATGTTCTTCACACCAGCTTTGATGCAGAGGGATGCTAGGTCCATCTGGTCAGAGAGTGACACACATAATTAAAACGAGCTATGGCACATGAGAGACATGCCTGAGACTCGACTTACTGTTACTCTGTAATATTGTATACAGTAAAATGTCAAAAACGTAAAATATCCATTTTCTAGCTTTTATAGTTTCAAAGGAAAAAAAAACAACAAAACAAAACAAAAAAAAACACCCCAAAAGATCAACTCAACAGATTTTTGGTTATTACAAGCATCCGTCTAACAGCAGGGTGGGTCAGTGTGGTGTGAATCTCAGGAACCTGAGGACACTGATCCGGGCCCATTGGGTGGACGGACCAGAGGCCCCAGCTCCGGCAAGATCGGTATGGTTCCCGCCATACATCTGGCAAGCAAAACTTATAACGTGGTGGATTTTTTTCAGCTCCAAAGGTTTGGATATTCTATGAGTGATGGAGACCTGGGTTGATGCCGATGAATTCAGCCCTTCTGAACTACTACCGGCTGATTGTTTATTTCTTAACTCACTATGGATGTTGGGCTGTGGTGGAAGAACGGCATTCCACCACTTTTTAAAAAATTAATAAATAAATAAATAAAAAAAGGTTTTAGCTGGGATCATGCCCAACTAATTGTTGGTGAATTTAATGTTCATTATGCTGTCCAGATAAACCACAGGTTAAGAACTTTTTAAACCTCACTGACTATTTAATCTGTTGCAGTGTGTGTCTGGTTCCACACACCAGCATGGACATACACCAGATCTTTTGGTGTCTATGGTTGGGCTGTTTTTAACATTGATCGGTGAGAATGTGGTTTTGGACCATAAAACTTTATGTGTGTGTCTCTCTGGTACTGTATTTAAACCTCATGCTCCTGCTCAGTGCTGTTGGCCTTTTAACCCTCTCACTGAAAGTCAGTTCTTTACTGCCTTCATCCACTTCTGTGTTCCCGAAGATTCCGTTGTTACGCGTGAGCTCAGTTTTTGGCTTAGTCTGTGGCTCCCTCCATTAAAGACAAAGGAGCCTAAAGCTAAGCCCAAACAATGTTTCGGCGACAAAGCTTAATGCAGGTGGAAGAAGAACAAATTGCAGATTTCATTTCGAAACTTAAAGGACTGCTGGTATTACCAAAATACTGTTAGAGAGGCCGCTGCTATGCCGATGATAGCTAAACATATTTACGTTAAAGACAAAGAATGCTAAATGAATCTTAATTCAGCCACTTCTGGTATTTCTAGAGGATATTAAAGCCTGGATAGCACTAAATTACTTACATTTTAACGAGGGGAAGTCAGAAGTGATGGTGCTTGGCCCCAGTGGCCCCTGGAAGCCCTTCCCCCCATCGATTTGGGCTCTTTGGTACTGCACATTAAGCTACCTATTAAAAACCTTAATTTCTAGATGGATAGCGATTTCAAATCAAATTGCCAAATTGGGGCAGTAGTGAGGACCAGCTTTTTTCACCTACGACATTTGGCTAAGGTGAAACCCATCCTCTCACAGCAGCACTTTGAAGTAGTAATCCATGCTGTTATTAGATCTTAGCTGGATTAATGCAATGCACTGTATTATGGAGTTAGCCAATCCTTCCTCTCACGTCTCCAATTTCTTTAAAATGCCGCTGCTTGTCTTCTATCTGGAGCACCTAAGAGGGAGCACATTACTCCTATACTGGCCTCTCTCAACTGGCTGACTGTTTACTAGGGAGTTCATTTTAAGATTCTTTTATTTGTTTTCAACTCTCCAAATGGCCTTGCTCTGTGGTACCTCGCTGAGCTGCCTACTCTACTGCCCAGTCCCCCAGGTCAGCTCATCAGCTGATTGTAGAGATACCAAAGTCGAGGCAAAAGCTCAGAGGTGGCTCAACTGCTGCTCCTAAATTATGGAACAATCTGCAATTGCACGTTAGGCAAGCCCTGCCCTTTTTAAAAGCCATCATAAAACATTCTCCCTAGCTTTTCAACCAGGTATGAAACTTCCATGTTCTTTTATACTTATTTATTGTATATTTATTGTCAACAATGGTTGTTTTGAAGTGTTTTATAACTAAAGTTATTATTAGTAGTATTACTATTACTACAATAATAATAATAATAATAATAATAATAATAATAATAATAATAATAATAATAATAATATAATAATAATAATAATATAATAATAATAATAAAAGCTTTTGTTGCTCTTTTTGTTCCCTTTGCTGATACAAACTTTATGCTATTTACATAACCCCGGTTCTCTGAGTAATATGAGTGAGATGGCTCACTATGGGATGCACGCCCTCTCGGCAGCCCTCAGAAGCATTAATCTCATTACGCCAATTCTGATTGGCCGGTGAACGTGTCTGTCCGTGTCAGGCACTGCCACCTGCCATAAATACCACACTCGGATGTCACCACCTCATTCAGGATAAGCACCTGTTCTCACTCGCCCTGGCAAGAAGGGTTGTCTGGTGAGACCGGGGTTTTGTAAATAACTTAAAGTTCTCTTTCATAATATTTTGCTTGATGTCTCACTATGGGATATCGTAGGTTCCGAATTGCCAGACGAGCTTATCTTGCTTCCACCAACCTCCAAGTAAAACCCGACCAAATCAGGGCAGCAAAACCGCACGTACCACGCACGAAGCTGAAACGTTCAGCATATAAACCGGACAAAAGTGAGCAGCGAGGACCAACTAGCTGCAGCACAGATGTCCTGAAAGCACACCCCCTTGAACAAGGCCCACGATGTGGCCAAGCCCCGGGTCGAATGCACTCGCAGTCCCTCAGGCGGCTGCAAACCCTGACTCATATAGGCCAAAGCAATCGCCTCAACCACCCAGTGGGATAGGCGTTGCTTTGTAACGGGTTTACCATTGTGAGGTCCAGCCCAGGTTTTCATAGTGAAACATTGAGCAAAATATTATGAAAGAGAACCATGGTTGTTTTCTGTGTTGTATTATAAGACAAGATAAAAAAAAAAAAAAAAAAAGAAATCTTTTTGGACAAAAAATGCTTATTTGCTATCATGCAAAACCCACAGATGATCTGAAAAGCAGCTGAACGGCAGTAAATGTTTGTGGCTTGGTACGGTATGTTTTTAGTGTGTAATACCACACAAACCTTGAGGTCACTGACACTGTAGCCTTTTTTCAAGGTGATCTGGAAAACCTCTAGACTGGAGATGAAGGCAGCCAATCGAGCCAGGCTCTGCTTGCCACTGCCGCCCACTCCGACCAGCAGCGCATTTCCCCGTGGAGACTCCAGGATTCGGTTTATACGGCAACTGTGTGTGGAGGTGCAGACATACAGTCGGAGGAGGAAAATGTGAGGGATAAAGAAAATGACTCATGAAACAAAAAGCAAGGTATTTTGTCATCTCCTTTCTGAGCTTTTATACTGTCTGGCAGCCTGTATCATTCAGATGGCGTAGCAAACACGTGTATCAAGCATGAAATCTACCGAATCTGTGCAACATTTTTTTCATTTGAAGCAAATATTCTTACAGTTTTATTTCTTTGGCACTTGTGTTTCCTTTTAGCTGGATTTTTCGACATTACTTCGCAAATGGCACTTTGACCATTGTCACACATTTATTTAACTGCTTTCATCAGTAATGCTGCCTATTTAGTGTGTTTGACATCTGTCTGTAACTCTCTTTGTCTTCACTGATTAAGCATTGACATTTCAAGTACTTTTCTGAGGCTATTTTATTTTATTTTCCAGTACAGATTGGAGGCAAATTTCTGTACTAATATAAGATGTAATTTGATAATAATATAGATTTCTTGCATCTCATGTGGAATGGAACTACAAGTTTTGCTTGTAATGTATATGCAGCATTGAAAGGTAAAAAGTGAAAGATTTGATGCATTGTCCCCTAAAATCAGGTTAATCCAAGGACAGTGTCGTTAATGTTATGCGAGCAGCAGCATCTTAAACTTTCAGAACTCGCTAAATTGTCACAGCAGCATAATGTACATGATAGATAAGCAGCCTGGCAAGAAGAAAAAAAAAGGGAAAAGTATTGTGAGATTTGGTGGTGTATAAGTCCCCTTTAGGGTATATGAAAGGCAGGAGCTCGATGTCGCAGTATAGTTTTTATGCTGACAGACTGAAGCAAATCATAATCTGTCCTCCATGATGTACAATATGCTTGTCTCATTTTGACAGTCTGTGAAATGGAACTGCAAATCCTAAAATACCTGGGAAGCCGCTTGATTTCCTTGACAGAAAATAAAGAAACTGACAAAATCATTTTTTTTTATTAAACTTCTCCACATATTTCCCAGAGTTCTTAAGCTCCTACTCACACATGAGCCATGGCGTCCTCAAACAGCACCAAGTTTAGGGTGGCGTTGACCTCATTGTAGCTGTCCAGGATCTCTAGCAGGGTTTTGTTAAGGCTGCTCCAGGACTCTGCAGGCATGTACCTGGCCTCCCCCAGCCCACGGGCAAAGTGGCAGTACACATTCATCTGCCTGGTTTGTGCTAGAGTTACCTCCACATCCTTGGGGACAAACACAGACACACAGAAGTTAGCATACAGAACGACACAGTGACCCTGTCAGCATAACATTAGCGTGAAGCTTAAACAGAGTGGACAGGGACTCAGCTGAAGACCCCAGCTGTATACAGGGTGACCTAGTTCATTTTCACTTCAGAGACTGCTGTTTCCAAAAAGAAATAATAAAATCATTGTTTGGGGCGCATATTTTCATATAAATCATGCTATTTTTATAAACCCTTGACTGTATATTAAAGATTCAGGATATGTCTTTGATGTTGAAATAATCATTCTCAGAAATATGAAAATGCTTGATTGAAAACGTGAAAAAAATATATTTCTGGAGTGAAGAAAACTGATCCTATTTGATGCCCAGATACTGAAATAAACAACACAAATTAACAAAAGTTGGCACTAGGACTGTATTTTACCGAAAATGCAATCGTTGAATCAAAATTACCATTTCTGCTGGACTGGGCAGTGCTGTTGTCTGCCCTTGCTGTGGGTGTGTGTACAGACACTTGTCGGGTTCTTCATTCTAGCATGACTAGTGTGCATGCTGCAGCCAGGGAGGGCAGAGCAGTGAGCAGAAAACCATTAAAATGTTTTCCAATTTGCCCAGCTGACAGTGCAGACTCTGACAGCAGGGCTCCCGTACCACACTGATTAAAAATCCCTCCTACCCACTGCAGGAACCTCCATCTTATTTTTTTTTTTCTTGCTTCTTCTAGGTTGGATACTAATGTCCAGGTCCAGATACAGAGTAGGCAACCAAATAATTCTCTCCCTTTTCCTTCACCCTTGCATCTTTGTCTGCATATATTTTAAGATTCTCACCTCATAAATTTTTTTCACAGTATCTGCCTGCAGCTTATCAAAGAGTTGAAAGTCCTTCTCCTCCACCAGCTTGTCTCTGTAGACCCGGTTGGACTCATGCAGGTAGATTTTAAGGAGGTCTGGAGGGGCTTTCAGGCACTCGCTGGTACAAAAGAGAATGCCCTGGGCAGAGAGAGGACAGAGATATACTACAGTTGAGACATTTTGCAGTGGATCTGTGCACACTAATGTTCTGCAACATTGTGGGTTTGAGTGGGAAAAAAATTTTAAAAATTCAATCATCACAAACCTTTTTAGTCCTTCATTAATGTGATGCATAATGATTTTAATAACCATTACAGTGTTTTAAAAAGATGTGTACAAATGTTTCATGTGGCATAGTACCCAGTCAAATGCCCTTTCAGTGCACAAACTAATGGAGATACTCAGGGTGCCATTTCTGTGACAAAACGAATCAGTACTGCTAACAGGTATCCGATTAATAAAGCTTGATCTCATCGAGATGCTTTGAAAGAGAATGCTAAGTGTGAAATAACCTTCCTCACAAATAAAACACAATAAAGTGCCCTTTTAGTTGCCTTTCTTGTAAAGAAAACAAAGTGAAGTACCCTTTTGGATGCCCTTCCAGTGAACAAAACACACTGTAGAGGTCTTTTCCACCTCTTGAGTATGTACAAACTCAAAAGTTGTCTTTGAGGATCAAATGCAATGATGTTTCAACACATTAATGTACCCTCAAGGGTGTCCTTTCAAAGGAATAAATACAGGAAAGTGCCCACTTGTTTTGTTTTTTTGGGGGTTTTTTTTAATAGAGTGCAATAATTTGCTTTCTGGGCTAACTGATTTTGCCAATGAGCCACATACACACAGAAAATCCAGAAACGTGGAAAAGTTGTAGAAAAAAAATGTTGACATTGCTTGTCTTTTCACTGTGCTGTATATGCTGCAGATTATTTATTCACTGAGAAATTACTGTTTGGTTCAGAGGGCCAACAGAACATATCAGCAATTGCACAACCATGGAAGATTCATTGCTGTTATTGGTTGCACTGTAGAACAGAGAATGCTTCTAATAGAGTGAGAAAGTGAAAGGACAGAAAAGACGGCAAAACTAAAGCAAAAACATTTATTGTATTGGGGATATGTCAAAATATCAATCCCCTGATAGAACATGTCTATACACAAACAGGTTCAAACTGTCCCTGATAATAAATGTTGCCTTTTTTGATTGATCATTCTTATTTATACCGTAGTGAGATAACTGAAATGTTTGGGGTTTTTTTGTTTGTTTGTTTTTCTTTTTTTATATGACCAGACTGCTGAACAGCATCACCAATGGTGGCAAATATTGTCTTTGCCTCAGAGTGGCAATAAAAACAGAGCTATATGGCATAGAAGTTGTCTATTTTAGCTTCAATACTTAGAGAAAAAAAAAGTGTCCGAAATGACAGAAACTTGAAAGAAGAAAGACGTTCATTTCGTTCATCTTCCTCTCTCAGAAGCATTGTGGATTTTGGATTTAAGTTCTGTGGGGCAGGTGCTGGATGAAAAGATTACAAAAAAAGAGGCTCCATGTGAGTGAAAATCTTCCTCAGGGTATTTATTCTGAGGAAGTCTCCGGCTTCTTTCAATTAAGCGGAAAGTTACAAGAGGAAGGTTTAGTGGTTCTCACAATCCCTACAAAGGAGTCAAATGATGAGATTCAGCACAAGTATTAAACAAGACTAAATGCATTATTACATTCATTTCTTAAATGACGTTAATGATCCTTGTTATTATCTCCATTTTAAGTTTTAACAATTTTTATTTTTATTTTGTACCCCCCTCTCATATATATATATATATATA
>BJFM01003319.1:0-16627 GCA_016586285.1 Arothron firmamentum | reverse complement strand
AGTCTGAAGAACATGATCCTTTGATGTTTGAAATCAGTATTATTCACATATGACTGGATAGGATCTAGATTCAGGCTCTGGGTTTCTGTGAAACACCTTGAGACAATTACAATGGCAACAAATGTTTTCGAAATAAAGTCAAAGAGAACTGAAATGAATCATCATTTAATCAACATGAAGGTTCAGCAATGAGAACTTGATGTAAAAATGTAAATGAGGTGACCGCTGTGGACAGTTAAATACAGTTAAATAAAACATCTCCAGATGTGAACTCACAACCTGCTGATGGTCATGTGACCAACAGTTGTCATAGAAACACAAAATCACTCTCAGTTTTCTTACTTTGGGTGTGGAGGTCCAGCTTCATCACTGAATAATGGAGGTCTATCTTTGGACTCGTCACTCTTCAGAGACACACAGCTGGACTCTGGAGACTCTGTCAGCTTCAGTTTTCTTGAGATCAAACAAACTTGATGAACATGTTATCTCAGGAAATCAAAGGAAATGTTCAGAGATTGATGATCAACCAACAGCAGCAGCAACAACTCCTCCTCCCACCACCACCAGAGCTGAGAGGAGTCTGGCTGCAGAGCTCTCAGCTCAGGCCCACAAACATCAACCTGCTCTGCTCCTCCTGAAGGATTCCAATGTTTTCACCATCTTCTGTACATCACATAGTGGCAACTGATTATTTATGTATTAAAAAAATAAAAACTGAATGCATGGGTTGTTTGACTGGCAAAACAAAAAAAATGTTAGATATCAAGTGAGCTGTTTAAACTTTAAAATGATCCAGAACGGTTATAACAGAGGATTTTTTCAATTAAAAAAAAATCTGCAGCACAGCCAGAGTATGAAACCCCTCTGTATTTGAAGTTTAATGTTTAAGTCACACTTTAAAGTTAAAGGTCAAACAAAGACTGTTAAAGTGGTTTTGCCCAGTCAAACATGCAGCAGAGCTGTACAGCAGCCAGTTCATGGTCTCCATTGATCAGATGAAGAATAAACCTTTCAATAGCTGGACACATGTAGAGCTTTTGAGTTCAGAAATCTACTTGGCTGAAACATCTGGTCCAATCAGATGATTGAGCAGCCACAGAAAAACACCAAGATTTTCTTGACAGTCCTGCTTGATCTTCAGGATGCATCAAAAATAAATCCATTCTCTAGTCTTCCTGGGTGTGTTTACTGTGTACGCTGGTAATAAATCTGTACTCTGCTGATATGTGATATTCTGTTGGAGCCAGGTGTTGATCCAGGATGGGTGAGGATGGAGGAGTTAGCTGAGGATCAATGTGTTAGCCAAAGTGCTAGCAGAATCCCCGACTAAAATACACTTCCTGTTAATGTGGTATTTTAGGCTGGAAGTGTTTCGGTGAAAAGAAAACTTCCTGCAGAGTGTGTATAACATCTTATATCAGTCGACTGATCCATCTTGGATGTTTTTTGTTGCATGGAGAGGGCTAACATGCTGTTAGCATCTTCCATCTTTAGCGGTTGCTTCTGCTGCTGGTCTCCACCAGATCAACTGTTATTTGTGTGACTGTAAATCTACTTGGACAAAATGGCTGAAATGTGTTTGCCAGAGACGTACAGAGACATTCTACACTGCAGATGGATTAACTGTGTTCATCTCTTTAAATAGATTAATCATGGTGATGGATTAATTTGTGTAAAATTGCTCATTTTGAGCTGAAATGAGTCTTTGAGTTTTATATTAACAGTAAATTCAAATCCTTCTATTTGTCTCAGTTGGTGAATGTTGAAAATAATTAAATGAACTGGAAATCTTTTAATTACTTGTGGTGACCAAAGGATGTCATGCTTTTATGAATTTGTGTGCAACCCTTATTTTTATTCTGTATTTTTAACATTAATTGTATTTTTGTTTCCAATAGAGGGATAAAAGGGCCAAAAATAAATAAATGCATCAATAAATAATTACTTAAATATATCATTAATTAAAACAAAATTGGATTTAAATATATAAATGTGTTTTTAAATGTGTTTGAACATTGAATAAAACAGCTCAAAATATAAACTCACGACCTGCTGAGGGTCACGTGACTATACCGTTGTCATATAGAAAAATATAATGAGTGTTCTTACCCTGGGTTTGAAGCTCCAGCTTCACCTCTGAAGTTTGCAGGTCTACTGTTGGACTGGTCACTCTTCAGAGACACACAGCTGGACACTGGAGACTCTGATCTGTCCTCCTCCTCCAGACTGATGAAATGTTTTCCAGTTACACCAGATACAAGAAATGGAAAACACATCAGAATTTACTTGGGAAAAAAGAGTAAAGTTCACCTCAAAAACTCCCCAACTCTGACCTGAGCAGTAAAACTCCAAAAGTTCGTTCTTTTCTCTAAAATCCTTTGTTTCCACTCACCCTGTGTCCATCTTTACTCTTCTTCTAGAGTCACTTCTGGAGCCAAACCTGACAACACAAAACACATTTTTAAAACATCTACACATTTTGTAGAATTTATACACAAAAAAAAATGTGAGGAGTTGTTCAGAGATTCTTCTTCTACTACTGCTACTACTACTACTACTGTTGCGACTACTACTGCTGCTACTACTGCTACTTCTACTACTACTGCTACTTCTACTGCTACTGCTACTTCTACTACTGCTACTACTACTACTACAGCTACTGCTACTTCTACTACTGCTACTACTACTACTACAGCTACTGTTACTAATACTACTGCTACTACTACTACTACTGCTACTGCTACTTCTACTACTGCTACTACTACTACTACAGCTACTGTTACTAATACTACTGCTACTACTACTACTTCTACTACTACTGCTACTTCTACTACTGCTACTAATACTGCTACTGTTACTAATACTACTGCTACTACTACTACTACTACTACTACTACTACTACTACTAGTGCTACTACTACTGCTACTACTACTACTACTGCTACTACCACTGTTACTAGTACTACTACTACTGCTGCTACTGCTACTATTACTACTACTACTGCTACTATTACTACTACTACTACTACTGCTACTACTACTGCTACTACTACTACTGCTACTACTACTACTACTGCTACTACTACTGCTGCTGCTGCTGCTGCTACTACTGCTACTGCTACTAATACTTCTACTACTACTGCTACTGCTACTACTACTTCTACTGCTGCTGCTGTTACTACTACTGCTGCTACTGCTACTACTTCTACTTCTACTACTACTACTGCTACTGCTACTACTACTTCTACTACTACTGCTACTACTACTACTGCTACTGTTACTAATACTACTGCTACTACTACTACTACTACTACTACTATTACTACTACTACTACTACTACTGCTACTACTACTACTACTACTGCTACTATTACTACTACTACTGCTACTACCACTGTTACTAGTACTACTACTACTACTACTACTACTACTACTACTACTACTACTACTACTGCTACTGTTACTACTGTTACTACTACTACTGCTACTACTACTAATGCTACTATCACTACTACTACTGCTACTACTACTGGTACTATTACTACTACTACTGCTACTGTTACTACTGCTACTACTACTGCTACTACTACTACTACTGCTACTGTTACTACTACTACTGCTACTATTACTACTACTACTACTGCTACTACTACTGGTACTATTACTACTAGTACTGCTACTACCACTGTTAGTAGTACTACTGCTACTGCTACTACTACTGCTACTACTACTGCTACTGTTACTACTACTACTGCTACTACTAATACTACTGCTACTACTAATACTACTACTACTACTACTACTGCTACTACTACTACTACTACTGCTGCTACTGCTACTACTACTGCTACTACCACTGTTAGTAGTACTACTGCTACTGCTACTACTACTGCTACTACTACTATTACTACTACTGCTACTGTTACTACTACTACTGCTACTACTACTACTGCTACTACTAATACTACTACTGCTGCTACTACTACTACTACTGCTACTACTACTACTGTTACTACTACTACTGCTACTATTACTACTGCTACTACTACTACTACTACTACCACTGCTACTACTACTGCTACTATTACTACTACTACTGCTGCTACTATTACTACTACTACTGCTACTACCACTGCTACTACTACTGCTACTATTACTACTACTACTACTGCTGCTACTATTACTACTACTACTGCTACTACCTGTCACGACCGTGGATTTTTATGAGGACCCAGACGCAGACTCGGAAGCCGGCTGCAGCAAAAAACCCTTTATTTGGGCGTACAGACAAAACTGAGAGCGCTCCAGCAGGAGGGAAAAAAACAGGTTTTAACACGAGAATTCAAACACAACAAGACATGGGCAAACGAGACTATGAACACAACAAAGACAAACGTGACTATAAACAAGATGAACCAAAACCATGAGCTAACGTGACTATGAACAAGGAAAACCGAGAACATGGGCAAACCTGACAATGAACAAGAGAGCTTGAAAACATGGGCAGACGAGACGATGAACGAGACAGTCTGAACGATCCAGCAGTGAACACCAGCTGCCAGCCTCCTTTAATCGGCCACTGATGGGCTGATCAGCCGCAGCTGTGTGCTCACTGCTGGAGCCAGGGGAACAAAAAACATAACACAAGGGGGAGCCAGCGAGCCGGACCCTGACACTACCACTGTTACTAGTACTACTACTACTACTGCTACTACTACTGCTACTACTACTGCTACTATTACTTCTGCTACTATTACTACTACTACTGCTACTACCACTGTTACTAGTATTACTGCTACTGCTACTATTACTACTACTACTGCTACTACCACTGTTACTAGTACTACTACTACTACTACTACTACTACTGCTACTACTACTGTTACGAGTACTACTACTACTGCTACTGCTACTATTACTACTACTACTACTACCACTACTGCTACTATTACTACTACTACTACTACTGTTACTAGTACTACTACTACTGCTACTACTGCTGCTACTATTACTGTTACTAGTACTACTACTACTACTACTATTGCTACTATTACTACTACTACTGCTACTACAACTGTTACTAGTACTACTACTACTGCTACTACTACTGTTACTATTACTACTACTACTGCTACTACTACTGTAACTAGTACTACTGCTACTGCTACTACTACTGTTACTAGTACTACTGCTACTACTACTGCTACTGTTACTAGTACTACTGCTACTGCTACTACTACTACTGTTACTAGTACTACTGCTGCTGCTACTACTGCTGCTACAACTACTGTATCTAGTACTACTGCTACTGCTACTGTCACTAGCACTACTGCTACTGCTACTACTTCTGTGACTAGTACTACTACTACTGCTACTATTACTACTACTACTGCTGCTGCTACTGTTACGAGTACTACTACTGCTACTACTACTGCTACTATTACTGTTACTAGTACTACTACTACTACTACTACTACTACTGCTACTATTACTACTACTGCTACTACAACTGTTACTGGTACTACTACTACTGCTACTACTACTACTGCTACTACTACTGTTACTAGTACTACTGCTACTGCTACTTCTACTACTGTTACTAGTACTACTGCTACTACTACTGCTACTGTTACTAGTACTACTGCTACTGCTACTACTACTACTGTTACTAGTACTACTGCTGCTACTACTACTGCTACTACTACTGTATCTAGTACTACTGCTACTACTGCTACTACTACTGTTACTAGTACTACTGCTACTGCTACTACTACTGTTACAAGTACTACTGCTACTGCTACTACTACTACTGTTACTAGTACTACTGCTACTACTACTGTTATTAGTACTACTACTACTGCTACTGCTACTACTACTGCTACTATTACTACTACTACTGCTGCTACTATTACTGTTACTAGTGCTACTACTACTACTACTGCTACTATTACTACTACTACTGCTACTACTGCTGCTACTATTACTGTTACTAGTACTACTACTACTACTACTACTACTACTGGTACTATTACTACTCCTACTAAAGTGAGAAGATGCATCTGTCAGATCTCTGCAATTAATTACTATTAAACTGTTCAGAAGTAAATTACAAAAGAAAGGGCTGATTGTTGTTTAACCTAAATAAAGGTTCAAATTGTTTGATTTTTTTAAAAAAAAGATAAATTGTTTGCCATTTTATAAAACAACAAAATGGACATTGAGGCATAGTCCTTCTATTCTTTCCCACAACACCACAGTAAAAGAATAATAATTAGTTAAAATACCCAACTTGCATCAGCCAGGGGGCAGATATGACACAGACAGGTTTATTTATTCATTTAGCTACAACTAAAACTCATTTCAACAGTTGCTAAAACGACTGGAAATGAAACATATAAAGAATAAAACAGCTTGACCTGTTTGGAATAACAAACACACATGCCCACATGTGCACATATTTTTGATTTAATAAACATAAATCAGCGTCAACAAGTTCATTTTGAAATTTCTTGTGTGCAGTTGCAATTTAGGTGAATCATGAATGTTGCTGGCTGGCAAACGTGTGTTAAATGTTATACGAATAAAGAATCAGGCTAATCAAAATATGATTGATAAAATGAATGTTTTTTTTCTGTTCTATTGCTGAATTTCCAAACCTTCATCAGCTTTCTGGACCTTGAAGTCTTTATCCATCTGTCCTTTTCTGATCTTCTAGTGATGATCTCTGCCTTAATTTGTTCATTCAAATGTTTTTAAAGAACGTTCTGATGGATCTGAGGTTGACTGATGCTGTTAATGACCATTAGAAAGTTTGTCGTACAGGTTTGTCATCAGATGCTTCTGTGAATTGTTTTTAGGCTGATGTGTACCTTGGGGTCTTGTTCTCGAGTGAGGGAAGGATGGAGCGGGAGATCGACAGGTGGATCGGTGCGGCGTCTGCAGTAATGCGGACTCTGCACCGGTCTGTTGTGGTGAAGAGAGAGCTGAGCCGAAAGGCGAAGCTCTCGATTTACCGGTCGATCTTCGTTCCTACCCTCACCTATGGTCATGAGCTTTGGGTCATGACCGAAAGAACAAGATTGCGGATACAAGCGGCCGAAATGAGCTTCCTTCGCAGGGTGGCTGGGCTCTCCCTTAGAGAGGGTGAGAAGCTCTGCCATCCGGGAGGAGCTCGGAGTAGAGCCGCTGCTCCGCCGCGTCGAGAGGAGTCAGATGAGGTGGCTCGGGCATCTAATCAGGATGCCTCCCGGGCGCCTCCCTGGTGAGGTGTTCAGGGCCCGTCCCACCAGTAGGCGACCCCCGGGAAGACCCAGGACACGCTGGAGAGACTATGGCTCTCGGCTGGCCTGGGAACGCCTGGGGATCCCCCCGGAGGAGCTGGACGAAGTAGCCGGAGAGAGGGAAGTCTGGGCCTCCCTGCTGAGGCTGCTGCCCCCGCGACCCGACCACGGATAAGCGGAAGAAAATGAATGGATGGATGGATGGATGTGAAAAATATAAAATTAACTGACAACTCTGGACATCAGCTTCTAATAACTCCTGTAGTTTTAGAGCTGAATAAAACATCTCCAGATGGAAGCTCACAGCCTGCTGATGGTCATGTGACCAACAGTTGTCATATAAACAGAAAATCACTCAGTTTTCTTACTTTGGGTTTGAAGGTCCAGGTTCTTCTCTGAAGCTTGGAGGTTCAGGTATAAACAGAAAATCACAATCAAATATTCATGAAATGGATAAAAATCAAATTTAATCTGCCAAATTTCTGATGCAACAACATTGCATTCAAATGTAATTAGCACCTGATTGATATAAGATTGCTCTTCTCTAAAATCCTTCTCTTCTTCTCTCCTTGTGTGGGTCCTCAGTCTTCCTGCTTTATCTAATCTGAATACTTTATCTTTCAGGTTTCCAGCCTCCAGTTAATCAACAGCTTTTCCTGCTATAAAAGCCTGCTGGAGGGTTCAATGTCCACCGATATTTGATTTCACTGTCATAAACATGTCTGCACAGGAAAAGAGTTCCTGAAGACCAGCAGCACAGAGCAACAAGCACTGTTGCTAAGTTGTGGAGGAAAATGTGAAACAATCATAAAACCAAACATTACACAAGTCATTGAATATAAACTAGAAGATGTTAACAACAGCAGCATGTTGATGCAGCAGTGAGGTCCAGGAAGAGCAGCCTGACGTCAGACCTCCTTCCTGCAGCTCTCCAGGCCTGAGTGGGCGGCTCTTTACAGCTGCTGGACATCCTCCAGGTGGAGCTGATCAGACCTTTGACCAGTCAAGATGGAGGCCACCAACCTTCAGTCAAGGTGCTGAACAGCAGCTCTGCTAAAACCTGATGCTGAACATGCTTGTTAGAAATGTTTTTATCAGAACACTTCAGAGGAGACTTGAGATCAGCTTCAGGAGGAACCAGGAGGAGATCCTGTTGTTCCCTCAGACAAACAGAGCCCTCAGCTCATGTCTCCTTCATCAGAGTCTCAGAGAAACTCTCAACAGTCTTCATCAGTGGAGCAGAAACAAAGTCCTCCACCAGCTTCCTGCTCTGAAGAAACATCTCAGCTCTTCATCGTGGGCAGTGAGACCAAACTCTTCAGAAACACAGTTCTCAGCCAACAACTGAAGAAATGACCCCTGAATGGAAAGACTAGCTTTGCTTTCATCTTTCTCAGGCTTTCATGTCTGGAGATGGGAACTTTGACTCCTGGTGAGCTCCTGTGCTTCAGACACAAGCTCCTCTTCATCATGATGATGAACTCCTGTCTCCTCCTCCAATCTCAGCATCGTCCCCAAAATCCAGCTTTCATCACAGCAGCTTTAAAACAGCCAAAAATCTGGATGAAAATGGATTTAATGACTCACAACAAGCTGTGCAGACGCACACGCAAAAAAGAACACCAGAAGGAATGTCAAAAATAAACGGCAACACTCCTCACACGAGGAGAAAAGGAGAAGGCTGAACAGGAAAACCTAAAATCAGCTATTTCAGACCACTGGAAATGGAAAAACCATGAAATGGACTGGACAAACTCAATAATCACATCGGAAACCCACAAATATGTGGTGGATAAAAGAGGCCATGGAGATTAGAAAAGGAGGAGTGGACGCCATCAGCAGACGAAGGAGCATTCACGCTCTCGCAGACCTGGGACTCTCTCCTACAACGACCACCTGGCGATGGAGGGCGTGGCAGATCACGTGATCAAACTGTCACACCAGCTACGTCCAGAAACAACAACAGCTTTTAAAGACACATCACAGCGACGTGACAACACGCTCTGAAGAAGGCCGAAAGATGTGAGGTAAAGAAACCTTCTGTCTCAATAAAAAGGAAAATTAAGACTAGTTAGGAAGAAGACAGGATGAATGTAATCAATAAGCTGTGCATCATTCCACTTTATAGCCACACATGCTGGAATCACTGAGAGGTGCATCGAGTCCCCAGACACAGTCAACAAAAGCGCTAAAAACAGCAAACATGGACATTTTGGGCTGCAGACTGAGGACTGAACTGCCAAGTAAACTAAGAAACACCAGATGAGGATGAAAGGAAGAGAAAATCTGGTTGTGATGAGGAGCTGCTGCTGGAACAGAGCCAGAGGAACAATCCAAAACATGAACTTTGAGCCTGATTCAACAACGTCTGTCTGATCATCAACTTTCATGGATTAAAACAACCCTGTTAGTTCTCAAAGCTCTTCAGTGCAGTTGATCTTCGGCAGAGAGGATCATAGGTGTGAAAACACACCACAGGAAAATAACAAGAGAAGAGAGGTGACCAACTGAACTGTGAGCTGCAGACAACAATTCTGTTTGCTGTTCCAGTGATGTTATTAAAGCGCTCCTCCTGTCATTGGTTCTGTTCCCTGGGTAGACCCCCCTCAGAAGAAAACCAGCCAGTCATCACAGCGGTCACCACTGGGACTGAGGGTGTTCTGTCCCAGCTATGGGACAGCTTCAACAACAACAACAGGGACCTGTTTCCTCAGGAAAACCTGGAGGATTCATCAGTCTGAGCTGTTTGCTGTGCTGTGTGTTACAATGGTTCCATCATATAAAACAGCTGTTGACATAACCTGAATCAATAGATTCAGCAACTCTGCCTGACAACAACGAGACAAAAACAATAGAAGGAAATATTTTTACTTAGACTTTCAATCCTCACTATTGAGATGGTTTGAAAAAAAAAAAAAAGCAGGCTTAAAGCATGAAATTGACAGTGGTATTTAAAATGTATCTGTTAACTGATTTTCTAAAAAAAACAACAACAAACAGTTCTACTGTAAAAGAGATAGAGAGATGATCATGACGATACAATCAACGATAACATTAAATTGTTCCAGAAAATGTTGTTGCTGCTAATAATATAAATCTGATAATATGGAAATCAGATTTCCCCCTCTGGTACTACTACTAATAGTAGTACTACTACTACTGCTGCTACGATTACAACCGATACTACTACTACTACTACTACTAATACTGCTACTACTACTGCTGCTACTATTACGACTGATACTACTGCTGCTGCTGCTGCTGCTGCTGCTGCTGCTGCGACTACTATTACTGCTACAACTTATACTACTACTGCTGCTACTACTGCTGTTAGTGCTACTACTGCTACTGCAGGGCCCTCTTATTCTTACCCACAACACCACGGTAAAAAGAATAATAATTCGTTAAAATACCCAACTTGCATCAGCCAGGGGGCAGATATGACACAGACAGGTTTTTTTATTCATTTAGCTACAACTAAAACCCATTTTAACAGTTGCTAAAATTCAATAATGTTGCTGGCAGACTAACAACTACGGGACATGAACATATAAAGAATAAGACAACTTGGCCTGTTTGGAATAACAAACACACATGCCCACATGTGCATTTAATAAGCTGATGGTTTCTTGTTAGATTTTTGATTTAATAAATGTAAATCAGCTTCAAAGAATTAATTTTGAGATTTCTTGTGTGCACTTGGAGTTTAGGTGAGTCTAGGCTGCTGGCTGGCCATTGTCTGTTAAATGTTATACGACTAACAAATCAGTCAAGTCAAAATATGATGTATAATATTAATGTTTTTTTCTGTTATATTGCTCAATTTCAAAACCTTCATCAGCTTTAATGACTTTGAAATCTTTATCCGTCTGTCCTTTTCTGATCTTCTAGTGATGATCTCTGCCTTAATTTCTTCATTCAAATGTTTTTTAAGAACGTTCTGATGGTTCTGAGGTTGACTGATGCTGTTAATGACCATCAGAAAGTTTGTCCTACAGGTTTGTCATCAGATGCTTCTGTGAATTGTTTTTAGACTGATGTGAAAAATATAAAATGAGCTGACAACTCTGGACATCAGCTTCTAATAACCCTTCCAGTTTAAGAGTTGAATAAGATGGAAGCTCACAACCTACTGATGGTCATGTGACCAACAGTTGTCATATAAACAGAAAATCACTCAGTTTTCTTACTTTGGGTTTGAAGGTCCAGGTTCTTCTCTGAAGCTTGGAGGTTCAGGTTTGGACTGGTCACTCTTCAGAGACACACAGCTGAAACCTGGAGACTCTGCTCTGTCCTCCTCCTCCAAACTGCTGAAATGGATAAAAATCTAATTTAATCTGACAGATTGTCTTCTTACAATGATTGATTGTTATTAACATCAGATTGATTGAAGCTTTCTCTTCTCTAAAATCCTTCTCTTCCTCTCTCCTTGTGTGTGTCCTCAGTCTTCCTGCTGAATCTAATCTGAATACTTTATCTTTCAGGTTTCCAGCCTCCAGTTAATCAGCAGCTTTTCCTGCTATAAAAACCTGCTGGAGGGTTCAATGTCCACCGATATTTGATTTCACTGTCATAAACATGCCTGCACAGGAAAATAGTTCCTTGAGACCAGCAGCACAGAGCAACAAACACTGTTGCTAAGTTGTGAAGAAAAATGAGTAACAATCACAAAACACAAACACTACACAAGTAATTGAATATAAACTAGAAGATGTTAACAACAGCAGCATGTTGATGCAGCAGTGAGGTCCAGGAAGAGCAGCCTGACGTCAGACCTCCTTCCTGCAGCTCTCCAGGCCTGAGTGGGCGGCTCTTTACAGCTGCTGGACATCCTCCAGGTGGAGCTGATCAGACCTTTGACCAGTCAAGATGGAGGCCACCAACCTCCAGTCAAGGTGCTGAACAGCAGCTCTGCTAAAACCTGATACTGAACATCCTTGTTTGAAATGTTTCTGTCAGAACACTTCAGAGGAGACTTCACGGGAAAAAAAAAAAAAAAAAATGAAAAAAACCCCTAAACTGTTCTCCTCTTCCATTTCTGGGAGTGTTACAGCCCTGGTTGATCTGTGTTCTGCTGTCTCTGTGTTGACTGCTTTGTGTTGTTTGTCGTTGTCTTTTGTGTACGAGTAAGTGTTCATCTCGTTCTCAGCAACTATGCTGGCCCCGCCTCCTCTGACGTGCAGCCAGTGCTCCATCCCAGCAGGTGATGCTGATCAGCCAAATCCAGGGACAGATTGAGGAAGTCTGCTGACAGCAGGACCAGTGGGATGGAGACCCAGGAGGCTCAGATCTGCAAACAGGAGCTGCGCCTGTCAGCCCAGCTGATTCACTGGCCTTCATTCAGTGGTAGATCACTGTGGCTACTGTAAACTGTTGCAAGTTCAGTTTTGGTTGAGGGATAAAAGAGAGTCCAAGTCTGCAAAGCAAAATTTATTACGCGGCCGCGGGCCTCCAACCACACTGTAACAGCTCTCTCAGTCCCAGGGGGCTCAGAGAAGATGGGAGGAAGGCACTTGTTCTTCCGCGTACAGAGTTTTTGTATATTGACCTTGCCCAGTAGGCGTGTCGTAATAGTTACATATTCATGTGATACATACGTCAAAGCACATGCTACATGAAAACAAACCTTATATAGTCACACAGGATATCATGGTTGCCGAGTATAGTATATATCGCTAAGTATAGTAAATGTAATCTATGAAATGATTATGTAATACTGATCATGTCATACAAAGCTGAGAGAATATTTACTATATTCCCCCTGTTGGCCTCTGAAAAGAGGACATACTACATGAAAGCTGGGGGCAGCACGCCCTCTACAGGTGTCTGCTGGTCTACTGGTAGCCGAGGCATCATCACATCTCCTTTGTGTCCTGGCCCACTGCCTTTTTCAATGGTGGACATGATTAAGCCGACACAGAGGACACGCAGGCAAGGAACACAACAACATCCACAAGTGAGCAGAATAGCCAAAAATGAAGCGATAGACTAAATAATGCAATCATAACACCTTTCCACTTGCCGAACACTCTGTTCATCCAGTCACTGAACGCATTGTCAATTCCAGAGTTTTTTGCTAATTCTTCAGACAAAGTCCTGAGGCCTTCTAAGGCCCTGGTGACAGACCCATCTGGAGCTGTGTTGTTGGGAATAAATGTGCAGCACATGTCACCAAACATAGAGCACACACCACCTTTCTCCGCTAGGAGCATATCTAGCGCCATTCTGTTTTGCACAGCCATGAGGGAAGTAGCCGCTAATTGTTCAGAGAGCCCTTCTACAGCATCTCTGGTGAGGTTAGCCAATCTTTGAACATTGTAATGAACATAATTGATTCTGTCTACGTTCTTGTCAGGAGTGACCGGAAACAGGGCTGAAATCAAAGGAATATTCTCAAAGCCTGCTGCTACCTGATAAACCAATTTATATTCGTCCGGGACTCCCCGAGGAACTCCAATCGCATCAATATAGGTTGGAGAACCAGCAGCAAGGTCAAATGTATTACGTTTCACAAGAATGTGAGGGAAGCAGATGAAGTGATAGGAGTGCGGTACAATTTATTTCCCATTAGTGTTAGAGGGGCAGCCAGTCAGACGATGGCACAGGTGCCTCTCGCTGTAGGTAAGATTCTCGTATGCAGACCGTTGCCACAGTACCAAAATAGCCCTGAACGAGGAACCGAGCCAATCATAGATGTATCACCTGGAGTCGTAGAGTTGCTCCAATCCTGAGGAATGTTGCAATATTTGTAACGCGAACCTGTAAAATGGAAACATACAAATCGGTTCGGTGGCCCTCTGTGGGCCCGGAAAGGTCCTGCTTTTGAATAAGTGGCGATGGAAGGATAGACTGACGCTAATGTTGTGCAGTTAGCGGGTGTGTTTTCTCTGGTTAGTTTTAACATACAATCGTAACCCCAAGTGTCTGATGGGTGCAAAGGGGCTGGCTCAGTGTACAGGTGTGGTCTGGCTGAAGCGCACACTACGCAGCTGCCATTCACATGTGATTGGGCATCTTTGGCTAACCATGAGAGCCACAAATTTCCTTCGCCGTGTCCAGTGCTCTGAGAAATAAGATCCACGGGTGAAATGTCTTTGTCCATTTTAGTCGCAAGTTGGGGAGCGGATTTAGAGCTGGTGACGTTTTTTGGACCCAAAGGGTCCCATCCCGTGACTTCTACCCCAAAGATCAAGTGATAAGTCCAATTTCGGCCATTTAGATCAGGATTAACTTTCCAATTGAGGGACAGCGTGATAGGATTCTGAGTCTGTGACCAATCTCTCTGAATCTGCAGATTGTCACAAAAATAACGGTTTGGATCCGTCGGCTTTATGCCATACGGGCTCCATGAGAGATGAGTAGATCGTCGTATCATTTCTCCTCCTTTACACCATTGACCTGACGTTCTACACTTAGTGGTACATTCATACTGGACTATCTTGTCCTCACAGATGTAAACATCATATCCCCTGTAACTTGAATTCCTGCCTCCACAGTCAATTACTGCACAAAGGTCAAAGGTGAACGATGTGGGCTTTCCGTATTCATACTCTAAAGTCTGTCCCCCGGGACACTCTGGACGACGTGTGGCAAAGGTCGAACGACTGTATCGTGGATTACCTCTTCGGTGGTGTTGTGGAGGGGTACGGTGAGTGGTGACACAATTTGAGTGGCTACCTCTTACCAAAGCCGTGATCAGAGGGACAAACCTGTGAGTGGCAAGTGAAATGGTTGCTACAATAACAATAAATGCAATAAGCATAAAAATCCAAAAACAACAATTCAAACAATGTCTTTTCCAGAAAAGGCACTTCTTCCCCCGGTCTGATCGTGGTGATGAGGGTGTTAGGGATCGGCACTGGTTGGGCTCTGGGAAGGCTGGTCTCTGCTCCTTGGCCCCTAGAGGGCGTGGAAAACCAAGGGCAGAGCCGGCCGGGGCCCACACCTGTGCCGCATCACTAATCAGTCCTCCCTCTTAAGCACCTGGACTTCCAGCTACGAGTCGTCAGATTGTTGCCTCACACTGCCTTGGTGTAGAGCTTGTCTTGGCCTTTGGACTCTGTATACGTGGTAGCTGTTGTGGAGCAGTACCTCGATTTGTTGCCATTTTCCTCTCCTCCTAACCCTGCCTTTTTGTTCCCCTTCCGAGGTCCCGCACGGCTGACGAAAAGCCGGGATTGCCAGCCAGCCGTGGAGTGTTCCGGCCGGGCTCGCTTTTGGTTGCTTCCCCTCCGCTGGAGCCGCTTTTTGTTCCCGTTGTTTCCTCCATTAGGGAGTGCTTTTTGTTACTTTTCAATCTTCCGTTCGGAGCGTTTCCAGTTTGCATAGTTTTCTCCGTTTGGAGCACCTTTTGTTCCCCTCATTATCCCTCCTCGAGAGCGTCCTTGTTTGTACCTGTTCTGGAACCGGACTGCATTAAAATCTGTGTTCG
The DNA here is from genome assembly GCA_016586285.1 of Arothron firmamentum. NCBI lineage: Eukaryota > Metazoa > Chordata > Actinopteri > Tetraodontiformes > Tetraodontidae > Arothron > Arothron firmamentum. The sequence goes on along the minus strand of BJFM01003319.1, from coordinate 916 downwards.
ACACTGCTCACCTGTGGTCTGCGTTTGGGTCCTCCTCACCGAGCGTAACAGAACAATCTGACCTTCATGGACCCAGCGGAATCACAGCAGGCTCTGTCGGGCCAGGTGGGGATGCATGAGCAATCGATCAGGATCGCTCATCAGAATGTGGCCACGTTGGCACGGTCAGTCGAGGCGTTGGTGCAACGGATGGCTGGCCTCCCTGGTGCTGAGTCCCCCGCGGGTTCCCGTGCGTGCGACCCGGAGCCTTTCGATGGGAACTTAAGTAAGTGCCGGGGCTTTATATTGCAATGCCGTCTGATATTCGAACAGCGGGCGCATCAGTTCCCCACAGACCAAGTAAAGATTAATTATGTTATTGGCTTGTTGCGGGGACGAGCTTTGGCTTGGGCTCAGGCCAGCTTGGGTGCCCGCCTTAATCAGCTGCCGCTCGAGGAATTCGTTCGACGCTTCGAGCGCATATTTGATCGCCCCGATTATGCAGGTTGTGCGGGCGACAGACTGTTCACGCTCCGGCAAGGAGCACGTTCTGTGGCCGAGTACACCATTGAGTTTGAGACCCTGGCGGCGGAGAGCGGATGGAGCCGGCATTATTGTACGCGTTCTGCCGGGGCCTCAATGACCAGGTGCGCGACGCACTCATCGCGGGGCTGCGACCGAGGGATCTAGCCAAGATGATAGAGCACGCGATCGAACTAGACAACTTTCAGCGCGAGCGGCGGCGAGAGCGGGCGCTCCGCTTCGCTTCCTCCCGCTCCGCGGAGATGCGCCGTTCCCCCCCGCCGCGCGCTCCGTCGCCTCCATCGGCCGGCGGTCCACGTCCCCGTCCTGAGCCGATGCAGCTGGGTGGCGCGCGTTTGTTTCCCCGCGAGCGGCGGCGGCGATTGGCTTTGGATGCCTGTCTATACTGCGGACA
>BJFM01003318.1:121199-140579 GCA_016586285.1 Arothron firmamentum | reverse complement strand
TATATATATATATTATATATATATATATATTTTTATATATATATTATATATATTTTATAACATCACTGGGTGAAGCAAAAAGAGAGACATCAACTTTTCTCAATTCTATATTTTATCGTCTACAGAACATTCACTATGATTACATGGAATATTTAGAGTATAATCTTCAAACTATGTAAAAATGTCTCACAAGACAGGCGTGCACGAACACATCTAGAGAGTAATCAGCAAAACATTGCAAACAAGTGATTTGGCCCCCCTGATGGCCGATGGCTTACGAGCAGTTGCATATGAGCAAATATCACCTGACAGAGTTAAGAGGCTTAACCAGAAGTCGGCTGGACTGTGAGGTTTGACCAGGCACTTGGCAATTCAAGAAAACCAGCACGAGGTTTGGCAGCGTAGAGCGATGAATCAGGAAGACTAAATGAATCAGCTCTGAATCAGAGGTATACAACCGTCTTTCTAAAGCTCTTTGTAAATATCAGAGGAGAAATACGCCCATTTGTCCTGAAAGGGCACGTTAAAAGAATCATCAAGAGCATTGCAGAAGCGGTAAGTGTCCTCAACGGTTATATATGTCATACATGGGACAACGCTGCAATAAAAACAAAAAACAGCCCGTTTCTCTCCCAACCAACTTTCAGTGCATTCAACGGAAAAAGCCGTTACGTTGCTGCCCTCAAACACTTGCTTTCCTCTCGCTCTGGCAGACAATCCCTCCACCGGCAGTAAAACTGACAACAGCAACAGCGTGGAAGGTGTGACGTTAGCAGGCGTTAGACAAAGAGTAGATAAAACGTGTTTAGAAAAAACTACACAAAGAAGAGTGTTGCACCCACACGGAGCCCTCTGTTGACCCACAGGCTCCGAACTATTCCAGAGAGAGAGGCACAAACTGGGAATACAACTGCTGATGAAAAAAAATAAAACTAGAAAAAGGCGGTTTGATCCTTTAAACTACGCAGGAAAAATTAGACTAAAACCAGCAAAGCCAAAATGTTAAACATGGGTATGGGAAATAAAATACAAGACTAGAACTTACACCTTTACTACAAACACCACCCTGTCCGCCATCAGGGATGAGGAACCAAAGCACAAATAAGGAAGAATGAAATCCACTCCTGTTCACAGACGGTAACAACCAAGGGAAATGCGTGCATGCACACTGACGATCACAGTGCTGCATTTGGGACCTGTTACAGTGGTTATAGGCACAAGAAGGAGTTGATATTCTTCATAACACCTTTGCTGACTACGTGCCTCTCTGCTTAATGCGCACGGATCCGTGTTCCTGAAGCCTGTCAACAAGAAAAAGGTGAATTAGGGCTAATTGGTCGGTTTTAAGTACCGTCTTGACGGCATATTGTCCAGTTTACCAGGGCGATGTCGACCCCTGTGAGCTTCTCCACGGTGGCGGGCAGCTTGGTCATGATATCCAGCACCTCTCCGGCAAGTTTGGAGGCTCCCACCTCTGAGCCGCCGCTGGACACCATGGTGATCTTGTTGGCTGCTGACAGCGGCTTGCTGATCTCCTCTGCCATCTGCAGGGAGAGCGAAGACAGAAATGAGCGCAGGGACGGCGCTATTAACGCACATGATGATGCAGATAAATTAGGAAAAGTGATCTCAGATCACAACAGAAAGCTAGAAGTTAGACCTTATAAACCTTATAACTAGACCTTATAAAACGTATAGCTAGACCTTATAAACCTTCAAAAGAAAAGGTAGATCTAAACATTCTGAGTCAAAAACTGTAAAATATTTATAATAGAAGAAGTTTTTTTTGATGAATCAGGAAAATGCGTAAATAATGGACTAAAAAAAGAAAGAATGCCAGGAAAAGGATTAGCTTTGCTTCTGCCAAGTGGAAAAACAGTCCCACCATTGCATTATCTCTGTCACACACTTTGGCTTGTACTGACCAGTGGCAGCTTCTCCAGCAGCATGTCCACCATGGCGCCGTCTTTGTACTGCTTGAAGGCCTCGGCTTTCTTGGTCATCTGCTCTGCCTCTGCACGACCTTTAGCCTCCAGGGCGAAAGCCTCTGCCTCCCCCTTCATCTGAAACACAAGCGGAAACCTTAAAACGAGTTGGAACCAAGTCACAGATTTCTTTTAACTGTAGGACTCAGGGGAAGAGGGTGGAGGAGGAGGAGAGTGTGGAATATAGTGGACTCACTCTGATGGACTCGGCCTGAGCCTCTGCCTCCATGATAAGCTGCAGGCTGCCAGAAGGGAGAGAGACTGTTAATTCAATTAAATATCATTTTTCATCCTTCTTGACATTCTGCAGGAGGCGAAGCAGCTGATTGATGGATTTTACTCGGGAGCTGCTCTCATCAGGGTTAAATTATAAAACAAACAACCGCACGTGCTCCATTCCTCACCGCTCAGCCTCAGCCAGCTTCTCCAGTTTGTATTTCTCTGCTTCAGCGGGCTTCTTAATTTTGGCTTCCAGCTCCTTCTCCTTGCGGATGATCTCCTGCTCCTGCAGTGTAATCTGCTGTGTCCGCTCCACCACCTGCACCTGCATCTTCTCCTCCTCGATGCGCTGTTTGGTTTTGGCCACCTGGTGACGCAGGTAAGAATGACATGGTTTAGAACCTGGACCGGCTGTTTAACATGTGCTAAAATCGCAGAGCTGGGTTAGCCCAGGTGTCTGCACCTGAAGCTGATAGGCCATTTCGGACTCAGCCTTCTTGGTGTTGACCTCGATATCATAGTCTGCCTTTTTCAGCTCGTAGTCCCTCTGGGCTTTTGCCATCTCAATCTCATTCTTGTATTGAGCAGAAACCTTCTCTTGCATGGCATGGGCCTCCTGTACAGAGAATATACATCACAGAAACAGAAAAATGCTTTAAAAAAGTGAATTGTACTCACAGTAATATTGCTATAATAAAACAGAGTGAACAGAGACGACAGTAATAGATAGCAGTACCCGTATGACCGCGTCCCGTTTGTACTGCGCCTCGCCGATCCGAGCATCCTTCTGGACCTGAGCTGTTCTGGCTTTGCCCAGAGAATGAAGGTAATCCTGAGGCAGAGACAGTAAAAAACCAGGATGAGACAACGGCTACCAGGGCTACAGAGAAGGTAATGCATTTTCAGAGCACTTAGATTTAATGAATGCACAGATCAGTGATCAGTGAGGAGTGGGTTGAGCCAGAGCCAGCGAGTCAATATCAATCCTGGGAGTGTGTTAACGTAAATCACATGAGGCTAAAAGCTTTTGCCTAAAGAATTTTTAAAAATCTTCAGCGTTGTTATTTGTTTAGTGAGGTTGTCACTGATGGGAACATTTTTCTCTTTTGTGTTTGACAGAAAATACCTGATCATCATGAACATCTTTCAGGGTGTAGCTGACCACGCCGATGCCCATGTTGACCAGATCGGAGGAGGCCACCTTGAAGACCTGCTCGGAGAACTTCTTACGGTCTTGGTAGATCTCCTGTACACCATCAGGGGAACATTGACCAATGAATAGACATCCCGTATGCTGCATAAGGTAGCTACATTTTTGCCACATTAGCACACACAAACCTCCACAGTCAGATGGGCAATGATGGCTCTCTGGTGTCCCTCCAGTGTCTCCAGTGCAATCTGAGCAATCTCACCCTCAGACTTGCCCATAAACATTTGACAGGCAGTGGCCAACATCTCCTTGTTCTGGCCCTGGATTTTAACCTGCAAACAACAAGATGAGATGAAAACAATGAAAAGCAAAAATAGCTGATTTCATGGTCACAACCTATGGTCTAAAACTATCTGGTTGAATTGACTATACACATATTTAATTAAATATTTTAGCAAATTATATAAATGCTAAAAAAATGTGGATAATAATTGTGGATGGATGCATACGTTTTTTATCTCATCCTCTTTTTCTCCAAACATACCTGAGCAATGCCAGTAACAGAGATGGGGACACCATGTCGAGTGTAGACTTTGTCACTCTTCACATTCAGAGTCAGAGTGTTCAGTGAGATTCTGAGAGGACAGGATATATTTTAAAAAAAATTAATACAATCGAAATAGTTCGGAGCCACAAAAAGCTATATTGTATTTATCACAGCAACTAAAAGAGTAAGAAATACAGCAACAATTTAAACAGACACATGCTACTTTTAAAAAGCAGATTTCTGATAAAAGTGAAGTATATAAGGCAGAGAAAACCGGAGATTTAAAATGAAAATTACCTCTGGATCTGCTGAATACAAGGGAAAACAAACACTCGTCCTCCAGCAATCATGAGAGGAGGAGAGCGACCAAAACCTGGAGAAGCCATAACATAAACATTAATCCCATTTTTCAGTAACTAGAAAGTCAATCAAGGGTAAAAACTGTATTAAAATAATGAAACACTGTTTTACACTAATATCACTAATGTACACGATTCCATTATTCCACATTAAAACAGGAAGCAGGAAATGATCCACTTCAATCAGACTGTTATTGCCCAATCTAATCTCACCAAAAGCAATTTCTGCATAACTTGTGCGACTCATGACAGGAACTAATAAAATATACATTTTTTTATTCATTTTAAAGATGTAGGATACAGAAATGAGGCAGATATCTTACCAGACACCACCATGGCTTCATTGGGTCCACATGTGTAAAACATCTTGAGTCCTAATTTCAGAAAGCAAAACGAATTTGAATAATTAGTAGAATAGAAAATAGTTATTGTATTATTGTTTCAGATGATTACAATCAGAATATTTGGTAAAATTGTGTAATAAGGATGGAAAAACAAACAGAAACGTTTCACCAAAGAGATGGGCGGTGTCTTTTACTACTAAATTATACAAAAACAAAGTAACAAAACCCCATATACAGCTCGAAGATATTCAGTAAGGTGTTTGCTCCGTTCAGGATGAATATTATGCATAATCTGCTTCGTAAATAGTGGAAATATCTGTATATAGCACACCCATAACCTTACATCAAATACATAAACAACGCCTTCATTAATAGTAAATCATGACAAGGTCTTTTAAAAATTGACTGTGTGTGCGTCCATAAAAGTCACGCTATAAATATAACGTGTATATGGCGATCTAAATCAGTCTAAATCTTCAAATCTAAATTTCAATAAAATTTCCATGTTTTGTCGCTAGGCCTGATTGCTCAACATCCCACGATAAACACGTTTAGGATTTATGTTACAACATCAGTAAAATTTACATGTTTGACGTTATTGATGTTGCTTTAATTAAAGGCACTATTGATATTCGACGCTAAAAGGAAAAACACCAGGCTCACATCAAAATGCGTGTAAAATGTAAGAGTCCGTCTAGAAATCAGGTTAGCTTAGGCTGCAACAGTAGCTAGCTAATAACAAGCAGAGAAATCGGGTAGCGATATATACGTCATAACGTCTGTAGTAAACGTTCCTAAATGTTGAAGCTCCTAGGTTACACGAATATATTCAATTTGACTTACCGGAGTGTGTTTAAAAAGAAGCTGCTTTATTTAGATTATTTCCTGGGCTGTCGTTACGCTCGGGAGCGACCCGTTTTCCCTCAACAGGAATGACAAAAATGTCGACTCTACAGGGAGAATAATGACCACGCCCATCCACCCTGAACTATAGATAAATGCATTGCGCCATCTAGTGAGGGATTTGGGGAGCACATCTGTTTCTGCGGTGCAACTCCTGTTTACGTCACCGCTTATCGATTGAAACGGCCACGACTGATCTAGTTGATAACTTTAGTTTCAACTAGTGAATGCTATTTAAAAATATTTTCAACAGCATATGCCTTCATGCTCCATGAAATGTGTACTGGATTTCACACATCAAGCCTCAGGTGACTCTTTGATGGCAGTCATACTGTCTTGAAATTGCAAGTAAATATACAGGTAAAATTATTCAAGGTTAGTTCTATCTAGTCAGGTAAGTCCTTCTCCATGGGACAAGAGTACCAGTCAAAGACTATTTGTGATACTAAAATGGCTGCAGCGGGGGGAATTACACTTATTATAATTAAGTAACAATTAATGGGTATCTTCAATGGAGGCAAAAAGATTATTAGGATGTCTTCAGCACATTTTTGTCGTAAAAACGCCATTTGCAAAATTTCAATACTTTAATGTCATTATTTCATCGGACATTATTTTTCTTTATTTCCTTTAAATTCTTACAGGCTAAGCTAGAAAAAAAAACAAAACCCCGACATTGATCCATGATGAGTCAGCTACTGGGCTTCACAATCCCTTGTTCTAACATTCGGTGATCAGGAAATGTTGTTGAATACACAGATGTTTGCAGAGCAGATTAGTCCATTGCACAAGCAAATAAATAAATAATCATCATAAATCTGATTAAGAGGCGTCATAGTAGCTAAACAGATTTTGCTGCAGACAGAGAGACAGGCTTGCACTCATTGACCCCACCTTTGTTTCACACTCTGAATTTTCTTCTTTTGTCTTCTCTGTGCGCATTGTCTTCCTTGTGGGGATTGTTCATCAATTAAAGTGGTGAGCAGCTACAATGACATAAAGGTTAAAAAAGACAGACAGAATTATATGTAACGGCGTCTTTCTAGGCATCACTTGGTATCGTTCTACAATCTTAATGCCTCATTTCTTTTCTCGAGCCGCAGCCACGCCCCTCCTCCTTCCTCGCCCCGCATCAGCCGTCTCAGCCAATCAACGCGCGCGGCTGCTGGGTTCCCGTCTGACCACGCCCCCCGCCCTGCCCCAGCGTCTCTCTGGAAGCGCTCCAGCATTATAAATGCTTTGTCCGGCTCTTTAATTCCAGTCTGCGCTCCTGCTCCTTCCACAGACACTCCTGACCGTTATTGTAAAACCTAAACATTCATCATGAGGGAAATCGTTCACATTCAAGCTGGCCAGTGCGGTAACCAGATCGGTGCCAAGGTAAGAAATGATAATTATGACAGACTTACTTTTTATTGACCCATTTTTCCCCCAAAGTGTTGGAAACCCCCAAGACACATTATGCATAATATAATGATCAGATGTATTTAAATGGAACAGGGTGCTGCTCATGTATGGGGAAAAAATGGCATATTAGGTGTTTTTTTTAAAGGATTATTTAAACAAACTGCTACCTTTGTGACCTTAAAATGCACTATAAATCAGAAAATTCCCCTCTGACAACATGAAATGTCACCGCTCTGCTTTATCTTTGTGCTTTTCTGACTTAATCTTGTGCACTGCGGTAACCGGTGGGTGGGTGGGTGTGGAGCAGCAGCTCGACGTGACGGTATAACGGGGTTCTTGTGTGTCGACCAATTTTGTTCATGCAACAGCGGGTGTGTCTGCGTCCCAGCATTGAGGATTCAGCTGACCCCCCGACATTGTCTTGGCAAAAGAGAGCAGGAACAATCAACAGTCTATTCTTCACTTGTCAGGGTCTGCACTGCTCTGCTTTCTTTGTCTTGCGCAGGCAGTTGTGGCTGGTATATTCCAGACAATGAGTGGGAGCTGGGCTAGGAAGCCTAGTTTTTTTTTTTTTCTTTTTTCCTACCCACCAAATCACATATGGATCTGTTGCCCGTGTTGATTAAATTTTATTCCCATGGCTGATGATGAATAAAATTGCTGCTTCATCCCATAACCATGCAGAACTGTGGAATGGGTGTGGCATAAATTGTGAGGGAACGTTTTCTCATTTTAAAAAGCATATAACTATAAACGCAAAAAATATAATGTATTTGGCATAATATTGTAATAAAATGGGCCCTGCTGTCTGGCACAGCACCCACCCAGTTTTCCTGTACCTTAGATTGATTGTCTCCTTTTGTTAACATCATGTGCTGCAGAACAGTTTGAGTGGCTATTCAAGGCACAGGATCCACCTTAGTTTGGAGACCCCATTAACAATTCAGCAAGATGATTTGCCGACAGTGATTTTTTAAAGCACTGGTTGTCTTTGTGATCAATGCTTTTCCTCTTCTCACCAAATTAGGGTTTTGGGGTGGGGGAGGAATGGAGGAAACAGCTGATGCTCAGTGGGTGATGTCACTGGGCCATTAGTTGACCTAATATGCATCTGGTGCCAATGTCTCAAAATATGGGGTTTACACCACATGCATTTTATAAGCACAATATAATTTTTTTAATTTATTTTTTTGCATTTAAGACTAGTCAGTAGTGCTCTTATAGTGAGATATTACACTGTAAAATATGTTTCAGTGAATTAAAACCTGTAGTGTCATTTATTGTTCGGCAGTATATTTCTAAAAGAACCGCTGCTGCTGCTGCTGCTGTATTATACTGAGCATCTCCATTTATTTTCCCATCCCCAAGGACTCACTGACTCAGATGTCCAGCGGATATGATTGACAGAATTGCTGAAGGGCTACACTGTGTTGAAATGGGTCAGGGTGTGGTGTGGTTTTCCTGCTTACTGTCCGCAGTCTAATTCATTTTCATGTGCAGCTTTTACCTATCTTTGTCAAATCAATCGATTTCTAAATGACATACCACAGCACGCCAGAATGTTTTTTCTATTTACCCTGTTTAATTTTCCTTATATTAAGGTCACTTGATCATTTTTGTTCTCCATGACCTTATTTAAATGTAATACTTAAACCACTGACTCTCAATCTCTTAAGTCCTGAGCTGCAATACAGTCTGCTTATCCAGATTACTCCAAATCCTCCTATTGATGCTGTTAGCAGAAACCTACAGGCTGTATAACCAAAAAAAGCCTCGGTTGGAAGATACAACAAATATATGTGCACGTAACTGCTTGCATATGCAACAGTCACACTGGCTTTTAGGACTGAATGCATACACAGTGAGGTCTTTGATGACAAAACAAGATAATCACTGTCTTCAGCATGACAGCCTGCAAATAGAGTACTCCGTTTTACCCGCAGGGTGATCTTTTTCCGTGATCACGCCAGTCTTTTAATTTGCATTTTGCGTTTAAAAACGGAGTTTGCTGAATCAATCATCGTATTAATGTTGGCCTCTTTCTGCTATTAAAAGGGGTTACGGTCACGTGTGACTTGGTAGAAGGGGAAAAAAACCCTTTTGTTCATCAGGTTTCAAAAATGCATACCCACCACGGCTGCTTTCCTCATTTAAACTCCTGGATTCTAAAAACCACATCGCTAAAGGACAGACGTGTGCTTTCTCTGCAAGTGAGACTGTCATGTGATGCCTTCCATTTTGTGTCTGCAGTTCTGGGAAGTGATCAGTGACGAGCACGGCATCGACCCCACAGGGACCTACCATGGAGACAGCGATCTGCAGCTGGACAGGATCAGCGTCTACTACAACGAGGCCACGGGTCAGCTGCACGTCAACTGTTTCATACAAAAATAAACACTCAGTTGCAAGATCACATGTTTATTATTTTCTTTTCTTTTCCTCTCTGTCTTGTGTAGGAGGTAAATATGTACCTAGGGCCATTCTGGTTGATTTGGAGCCTGGCACCATGGACTCTGTGAGGTCTGGACCTTTTGGGCAGATTTTCAGACCTGACAATTTTGTGTTTGGTAGGTAGGAAAAAAATGCAGTTACCTTACCTTACTGAATATGGAAGACAAGAAAAGACTCAGCTATAGGTGACTCTTTACCTTCCAGGTCAGAGCGGTGCCGGAAATAACTGGGCCAAGGGTCATTACACAGAGGGAGCCGAGTTGGTGGACTCAGTCCTGGATGTGGTTCGTAAAGAGTCCGAGAGCTGCGACTGCCTGCAGGGCTTCCAGCTCACCCACTCACTTGGTGGTGGAACAGGATCTGGTATGGGCACCCTGCTTATTAGCAAGATCCGTGAAGAGTACCCCGACCGTATCATGAACACTTTCAGTGTGGTGCCCTCCCCCAAGGTAACCTATCCTTGTGACTGAACTTGAGAGTTTCATTTTTAGTTTCTCTTGCCTCGAGGTTTCTTCTCTGCGATCTGAGAACTGAAAAAATCCATTGTGTTTTCTGTTCCCAGGTTTCAGACACAGTGGTTGAACCTTACAACGCCACACTGTCGGTCCACCAGCTCGTAGAGAACACCGACGAGACATACTGCATTGACAACGAGGCGCTGTACGACATCTGCTTCCGCACTCTGAAACTGACCACGCCCACATACGGAGACCTGAACCACCTGGTGTCTGCCACCATGAGTGGGGTCACCACCTGCCTGCGCTTCCCCGGGCAGCTCAACGCTGATCTTCGCAAACTGGCCGTCAATATGGTGCCTTTCCCTCGTTTGCACTTCTTCATGCCTGGCTTTGCCCCACTGACCAGCAGAGGCAGCCAGCAGTATCGTGCCCTCACAGTGCCAGAGCTCACCCAGCAGGTGTTTGATGCCAAAAATATGATGGCTGCGTGTGACCCGCGTCACGGCCGCTACCTTACAGTCGCCGCCGTGTTCCGTGGCCGCATGTCCATGAAGGAAGTCGATGAGCAGATGCTTAACGTCCAGAACAAAAACAGCAGCTACTTTGTGGAATGGATCCCCAACAATGTCAAGACCGCCGTCTGTGACATTCCACCTCGTGGCCTCAAAATGGCCGTCACATTCATCGGCAATAGCACTGCTATCCAGGAGCTGTTCAAGCGCATCTCTGAGCAGTTCACGGCCATGTTCCGTCGTAAGGCCTTCTTGCACTGGTACACTGGCGAAGGTATGGATGAGATGGAGTTCACCGAAGCAGAGAGCAACATGAATGACCTGGTGTCCGAGTACCAGCAATACCAGGATGCCACTGCTGAAGAGGAGGGTGAATTTGAGGAGGAGGCTGAAGACGAGGCCTAGACAAGCAAAGCTGTGAAGTTCAAACCCTGCCAAAATGCCAAAACAAAAATATTCAACATGGAACAACCATAAAAGTAACCAAGCAACACATAGTATCGTTAGAATCAGTCTTTAGTATAACTTAGGTATCCCTTGTGATTCATTCAAAATAAAATTGTCAAAGAAAATGTGTCTGGCTTTTTATTGACTCTTGCATTTAAATATTTATTTTACAAGACATTACATTCACATTTTATAGCTCATATCACATTTTATAATAATATAAATCGTGGTATAGCAAGGATAAAGTTGCTAAATATGCAAGGGCTGAAGTCAGCTTTGTCTGGAGTAGAAGATACTGTTGAATTTATGTTTCCTGCAACTCAGCAGCTATTAAAAACAGCTGTGTCATTCCTTTTTCATTTGCATGGATAAGCAGCTTTAATGCCTGTTCCATGAAGACAAAGTTATAAAACATTTATTTAAACATAAAAATTTCTTCAACACAGAGTATGTCAGATATGGTTATCGCACACTAGCAACTACACAAAGTCAAATTGCTCAATAAAGTGACCAGAGAGGCCATTCAGTGTGCTGCTGCTGCTGCTGCTGCTGCTGCTGCTGCTGCTGCTGCTGCTGCTGCTGCTGCTGCTGCTGCTGCTGCTGCTGCTGCTGCTGCTGCTGATGCTGCTGCTGCTGCTGCTGCTGCTGCTGTGATGGTAATGGGCAAATTACCAATTTGCAATATGATAGATTCAGACCAGGCATTTTCTGTGAGCCAAGCCCCATTCCCACAGCTGAGCAAACCTCAAAAACATATGATTAGTATCCTCGGCAGCTGAGACCATGGTCCTCCCACACAGACACCAAAATTGCTATGTGGTTACTCATCCAACAACAGCAATATACTGTACAAAAAGACCCTTGTCACATGTGTGTGATAGATAGATAGATAGATAGATAGATAGATAGATAGATAGATAGATAGATAGATAGATAGATAGATAGATAGATAGATAGATAGATAGATAGATAGATAGATGGCCACTCAAGTGCTGACCGAACTGAACAAATATCTACAGCACTATACATTCTTGCATATAATACTATGACGTAATCTCTAACTAGTCAAGCTATTTCGGTCCCTTTAAGACGTTGACGGTGGCGCGGAAACGAAATGACGCCTCCAGGAAATTTGGTCCAATGACAAAGACTCGTGTTCACACAGTCCAATGGTAACAGAGTTTAGCGTGATTGACAAGTTTCTAACCAATCTCTTTTGGCTCAATCAACTCATTTGGGCGTGGATATAAATTATTCCGGAAGTATCTGCACACTTTTATTTTCCTCGGGAGAGGAAAGTAAATTGTTTGACTGTTTTTATATACAGTCAAGTGAAACGGTATGTATTAAAGTACTTAACTTATAAGCAGAAGCGATATATTACCGACAATAACGTCATCTGGCTACAAGCTAATAAATATAATTCCTTTTAAATATGGTTTTGCCAATTCATTTGGTTGGCCCAACGTAATTTCCTCTGAATCTATCATATATGTTGTGCAATTATCCAACTTACTAATTCAATCGTTTTCCAAAAATGTTAACAATTTTATGATTCCTATTGACAGGCTTTTATACAATCAAAGGTATTGAAGTTGCTGGTTAAGAAATCTTATGCTGTTAAAGTAAAATAATAATCATAATAATAATCATTTACTGATTGTAAGTAAGGACCACAGCATAAAAACAACAATTTCTCTGTATTGCAGTCCTTTACTTTTTCTTTTTGGAGAATGGATGCGACTCAGATGATAAATGACTCTCTTCTGGAGTCAGATGAGGAAGAAAATGAAGATAATCAAACTTGCAAGGGTAGTCCAGTGGCTAAACTGCACATTTTAAAAAACGAACACATGCCTGAGACAGGTGAGTGGATGAATGTAAGAATTACTGCACCAGAGAATTATCTATGTTTAACTCAATGTGTTTTGTGGTTTTTCCCACGCTCAGAATTGCCACTCTTTTTGGGAGAAAATGTTTTGGGCCGTGATGGAAGCACTTGCACGGTGTCCATGCCATCTCCCTCGGTTTCGAAGCGGCACGCAATCATCTCAATCTCCTTGTACCGATCTAGAGGTGATGTAGACACAGAGGCCTTGGTTTGGGATCTAGGGAGCCTAAATGGGACCCGCAAAGGTCGCCTAAAGCTGACTCCTAATGTACGTTACGCTCTCAGTGAACATGACAGTTTGGTTTTGGCAGATATCCCGTGCCGGTATGTCAGTTGCTCTGCAGACACGGTCTCTCCTCAACATAACTTCAAAACGTCTGTGGGTGTAAGCTCAGTGGTAGATTCCAAATTGACAGATGGCTCCAACAAGAAGGAAAGTGGCCCTGATGTCGGTAGTGAGGAATCAGACAGAGTTCCAGAAGCAAAGGTCTCATCTCCACCTCTTAAAGACACAAAGAATACCCCCGTGCGGACCATTTGCCTGAGCTTTGAGCAAACTCCAGCTCAACCACAGGGCACCTTAGTCCCTGAATCTGACGTGGACTCAGATGAGGAAAGAGAAAGTCGAGCCAATCGGAGGCGGAAGACTTTAGGTTTGTGTGAGTATTTAAAACTGTTTAGAACAGTGCTTTTTAATCTGAAGTTTAACAGGTTCATGTCAATTGCCTTTTACAGATTCCAATTCGGATCTCAATAACTCTGGTCCTACTTGCTCATCCTTCCTAAGTCCCACAAACAAAATTGTCCCTGAAAGGTATGTGAGAAATGAAGGGCCTGGCAAATAAAACAGCTTTTTATGTTCACATGTAACCATTAATGGGGGGATAAACCTTTTTATCATTGTATCTTTTTTCTGAAGGATGTTTATGCTCGACTCTTTATTATCAACTGTCTTACAGTGAGGATGAAAGTCCTATTACACCACCCATCTCCACTAAAAATAGACCTCACACACATGTCAGCTTCAACAAAGAAGAGACAAATATAAATCTGGGCCGACAGCAGCTGAAGGGAAAAACAGCATCTGAAGAAGAGGACAAAACAGCAGCACTTGAAGGGAAAATTTCTGCGGGTAGCGGCCCGCATATGCTAGAGAATCAGGAGCGCAACGATGGTCTCAAAGATGATAAACTGCCTGTTTCTACACCAGCAGTCATCGCAGATGCATTTGAAACGGACAGTGACACTGATTTGGAAGGAGAGGAGGAAGGAGTCGCATCTGCAACCGCTGTGACCTTGACTGCAAACCAAAGACTTGATCACACATCAGACAGAGCCCAGTTTTACATGGACAGCGACACGGATATCGAGGAGAACGACGACGCCCCACACACAGTCCCTGAATCTGCGCCACCACCTGAAAACAAGACCAGATCTATACCTGCAATTCCAGTCTTTGACACTGATGTGGATGATGAAGATGCTTCGGATGCTGCGTCAATAGCAAAACCTACGCCAATGCAGAGCAAAACCACAGCCGAGTCTGCCCCGACAACACACCTGGAGCAGTTCCATTTAGACAGTGACACAGAGAGTGAGGAGGGAGACATGAAACCAGTGCAAAGTAATTCATCCTTTAAAATAAAAGAGACTCCCGCTAAATTAGCCGAAACGGTTCCTGCTGCCCTTCCTCGTCCAGATAGCCAGACAGATGACGAAGCCGTTCCTGCCCTTGCCGCCAGTAAATCTGGGGTCACCGAATCGGGCCCCGCTGCAGACGCGCATGCTGATTTGGATATTCTGTCTGACAGTGACACAGATGTGGAAGCTGATTCTCCTCTGGTAAAACAAACATTTGTTGGCACAGATATGTCACTCGCACACGGTACCGTGTCAAAGGCCATCCGGCCAGAGTCTGACGCAGACAGGGATGTGGAAGAGTCCAGCACGGCCCCGGTTTCGGAGGGGGTCACTGCGGCTGGCCTTCACGAAGAAGGGGGAAAGGATGTGGAAGATGAGGTCACTGTTGCGGCGCCTGGAGAAGACCAGGTCCCACACCTTGTCAGAGAGAATACACCTGGACCCTCGAATCCTTCCTATCAGTGCTGCTCTTCTCCTGTCCAGTTGCCAGGTAAATGTATTCACCTAGTCTTTACATAGCAACTTCAAGGGAAAACGTTATTTACTGAATAGTTGCTATTCCACTAGTTTTCCTTTTGTAAATTACAGAAAATAGCAAAAAAAAAAAAAAAAAAGAGGGGGGACTTTAATTTCAATATTATTGTCAATGAAAGTGGTTATTACTGTTTCGATTATTACTCGCACTCTTCTGGGACTTTAGATGTTTGCATTTTGTATAAATTGTAAAAAAAGTGTGAGGTTGGAAGTGTCACAAATTTATACTGATGATTATTGCAGAACATCTACATCATACCGTGAAATATACTGGACTTCTATCAGTAATAATGGACTTGGCAGCCAGTAGTAATCAAATACAGGCCAGCGTTGTCTATGGTTTTAATAGTTACGTATATGAATGGGGCTGTGGCCTTGAACCTTTTTAAAACACATTAGTCACGCACATTCTTTCACATGTTCTCTACTTTAATCTACGCTTTTTTGGAATCACATAGACAATATTGCCATGGAAAGAATTGATGAATGTGTTGGTTAATGCAGATTTTATATAGAATCTGAATGTTACTTTCGTCATAAGCCGTTTAATTTCAACACAACTGGTCCCGGATAATATTATGGGCTAAAACTACCTTTGTGACGCTGAAAACTGTTTAGACTATAACTTGTAATTTAACCTGCTGTTAGACTGATAGTGGGTTAAATTGTTTTATGTTTCCATGTTTTGGGTGCTGTTTTAATTGTTTGCTGGTTGCAGAAAGTCAAGTGGAGCATATGGAGACTCAGGCCTTCTTGAGCCCCACTTCAGGGAGATGTGATTGACATTTTTGTTACACAATGAAATCACACACCTTTGTGTCCCACAGGTAATTACTGCACAGTAAATATTTACCTTACATGCACGTCTTTATTTCCTCTCTCAGGCGTGGCAATCCCTGCTGTGAGAACTGAAGCTTTAGCTTTTGACTCAGACAGCCAGGAGGATGAGAATGTCGCTGGGGCCGAGACACAGTGCTTTGTTCTTCAGAGCGGAGCCTGTCAGGCCAGTCGTTCGGACGGTCACATCAGAGAAACCGCACAGCCATCCGGCCCCGCGACTACCGCTGATGAAACAGGCAAGCAGCCCTGCAGAGAAGAGTCTTTCTGGCTGGGATTGTCTGACAGCAGCCACCTGCAGGAACCACTTCAAGCTCTAGCCATGGAAAGCACCCAAGCTTTTGTCTCTGTCGAGGCCACCCAGCTATATGCAGCCACCTCGCCGGTTAACCAAACCTCCTCAACGAATGATTCAGAACTGGAGGCCACACAGGCGTATGGCGAGCAGGAGGAGCCAGCCATATGTTCAGCTGTGCCTGAAAGAGAAGGTCAAGGAGATTTATCCCTAGAGCCAACACAGGCTTACATTTCAGATCCATGTCATGATTCAGAAGATGAAACTGATGACGACGAGGAAAGAGCCATCGCTACTGAGGAGACTCAGCCCTTTTATGTCCCCACCTCAGCTACTCTCGCCATGGCTGAAACTCAACCAATGTGTGTGTGTGAGGAGGAGGAGGAGGAGGTGGTAAAGGTTCCTGTTTCCACTGCAGCGCGAGTGAAGGTCAGATCAAAGAATGAAACAGGAGAGAGAGGAGAACAGAGTAAGGCGGGTACATCTCAGGAGAGGCCCTTCAGAGAAGTTCTGTCTCTGGCCGAAACTCAGCCCATGTGCACGAGCGATGACAGGGAAAGCGAGGAGGAGGACTCGTTTCCAGGCCAGCGAAAAAGAAAAACAAAACAGCTGCAGATTGAAGATGAGCAGACGCAGCCCCTCACAGGTTCGGAGCAATCGCTTGTGGAAACGCAGCCGTTGCAGGCCGCTGATGAGAACCTGGCTCCACCAGGGAGCGAGGCCTTCCATGGAGACAATTCAGTCGCAGTTCTTGGAAACGGCGAAGCGCTGCCAAAGAAGCCGGCGCTAATTACTTCTGATCTGCCTGCTGCTGAAACGCAGCTCATGATCACAGGTGGAGATGAGGAAAGTGAGGAATCCATCTCGTTTTTAGCTCTTCCAAGACGGAAAGCAAAACCTCTGCGGTACCTGGAGGAAGAGACACAGACGCTCGCCAGCTGCGAGTCTTCGGTTTCCGAAACGCAGCCGTTGAATTCAGGAGAAGACGGTGATGGCGTGGACTCACTTCCTGGTACCGGAATAACAAAAGCAAAGCCTCCGCAAACCCCAGAAGAGAAGACCCAGCTTCTCACAAATTCTGAGTCTTCCACAGGTGAAACCCAGTTGTTGGAAGCTGAGGCTGGAAGCAGTGGGAGCAGCGTCGGTGGCAAAAGAGGAACCAGGGCAAGATCGAGAAACGTGCCAACACAGCACGACGAGGCTTCCAGGAGACGGACAAGAGGGAGAAAAGAAGCTGCTTCAGCCGCAGCGCCCAGAGGAAAGTCCAAGTCAACTGGTGAAGAAAGGGAAGAGGAGGAAGAGGATGAGGAAGAGGAGCGTCCCAAAGGAGCTGGAGGACTGAAATCCAGACGACAAAGAAATGATGTGGACAAGAATCTGGGAGAAAAGAGAAATGACACTCGTCTCAGAGAAAACTCTGAGGAGGAAAGGATAGAGGCGGAAGAAAGGGAAAAGATGGAGCAAGAAAAGAGATGTTTAGAGAGAAAGGAAGAAAAAGAAAGAATAGAGGTTGAAAATGCACAAAGAGAGAAACGAGAGGGGGAAAGAAAGGAAAATGAGGAAAGAGCTGAGAGGAGACAAGATACCGAACAAAAAGAAAGAGAAGACAAAGAGAGATTAGAGCATGAAAGAGCAGAAAGAGAGAAAACTGCCAGGATGAGCAGTGACAGAAAAGACCAGGAAAAAAAAGAAATGTTGGAGAGTGAAAGGAGGGAACATGATGAGAACCGAGAGAGGGAAGTTCAGCGTCACAGTGCAAGACAGGAAAGGAAAGCAAAGGAACTAGACAGTGTAGAACGCTCTGAGAAGGAGAAGGTAACGGAAGAAAAGATACTGCAAGGGCAGAAGGCAGAAGACAAGGCCAAAGTGTCTGCAAGAGGACGAAGAGCAGCCAGAAGAACAGCCGCCACAGAGCCAGCAAAAGACTCTGCTGCTTCGACTAATGATGATGTCCCAGCAAGGAGGACAAGATCTCGCTCCAACTCCTCCAACTCTGTCAGCTCAGAGAGGTCAGCTTCAAGTGTTCACATGCAGGAGAGCAGGGGGAGAGGCCGAGGAAGAGGAGCGAGGAGGACCAGTGATGCTCCCCCTGCGGTTGCTTCCAGAAGCAGCAACAGAAGGAAGACGGTGGCTGCGCGTCCAACACAGGTGGACACTTATGATGCTTCTGGAGGCCTTTTCAGCGCTAACTCCAGCAATTCAACCCTCAACCAGAGCTCACAGGGCCGAGGAAGAGTAAGCAGGCAGCGTCCAAGAGGAGGAAGAGCTGAGGCAGACTCAGTTTCTCCTGCCAACAGTCAGAGTGACCTTAAAACTTCAACCAGAGGCAGGAGGAACAATAAACGCCAGTCCTCCCACCAAACAGAGAAGGCAGATCCTCAGCAGGCTGCTGCCTCTAGGGGGCGGCGGCGATCCAGTTCACACGGCTCTGAAACTGCAGAAGCTGAAGGCTGCTGGAACCGAGGCCAACGCTGTGCCAGTGAGGAATCTAAAAAGAATGTCAGGGACAGAAGCCATAAACCAGCGCCGGGGTCTCCCGCTGCCAGTCGTCTAGATGAGACGAAGGAGCTGAGAAAAGGAAGAAAGAGAGAGTCTGAAGCAAACACCGAGGACGACCCTGGCAGTAGCTCCAAGGCTTTCAAAGGGGAGGAAGAAGAACCAGCACCGGGAGAACCAGAAGAAGCAGCCCAACATCGAGCAGAAGATGAGGTTCCTGGGCAAGCTAAGAGAAGAGGCAGAGCGTCCACCGCTCAAACAAAGAAGATCCTCAAAGCGTCTGACTCTGGACCCGGGGTGAAGGAAAGCAATGAAAGAGCAGTCCAGGAGGCTGCTGAGAGAGGCCGAGGTCGGCCGTCAGGGGCCCAGAAAAAGCCAAAAGAGGAGCAGCTGGACACTGAAACGTCCGTGGACCAGCGTGCACGTGTGTTGGAACCAGAGGTAACTTGATCGCTTCATTTACACACGTGTGATCTGACAAGCCGAAGTGATTGACAGGACGTAGCTGTAGTGTAGATCACCCTGAGCAGTGAATGATCAGCGTCAGAAGGGCACTCCTTCAGCAGAAAAGCTTTCATCTGCCCCAAGGCCCTTGAGCATGTCTGAGTCAGCCTTTCCACATAATTCCATAATGTACTGGACTGATGTGCTGAGAGTAGCCTTACACACCAATATAATATACAAATGAAGAACCAGAGTGGTCCCTTCCTTCTCCTCTTCTCACTGGTCGTCTTTATCCTCTGTTTTTTTTCACCTTTGCGTTTTCAAAGGTCCACACCCCAGCCAGTGTATCCAGGAAGCGACAGGCTGCCGTGGATTCTCCACCTTTAAGAAAGACCCCTCGCTCCTCCTCCCTTTCCCCAGCGGATGCTGTTTGCTACAAGGTTTGTGGACTTTTTTTTTT